>JAGFBZ010000342.1:277500-280000 GCA_018398805.1 Hirundichthys speculiger | reverse complement strand
ACATGGAAGGTCACATTTCTTTTTTGACATTATACATTTAGTATGGGATTATGCAAATTAGCTTAAAGTGTCAAGATAAGATTAAATGTAGCTGTGCTTGCCTGGTAGCGTTTGGAGAGATCATTCCAAATATTCTCTTTGATGCTCCTTGTGAAAGCAGAGTCACCTTCCTGCACAGTGTACTGTTGCTCCAGCTTCTGCAAGATGGGCAAAATCTCACCGCAGGTTGGACTTTTCTCGCTGGAGACAGCCAGTGTGGAGGTGTAATGCTTCCGCATGAGCTGCACAAACGCCTCTGCTTTTCCTAAGTCCTCATTGCCGATTTTGGCCAACCTAGAAAATTAAATAAAAACAGAAAAAAGATGTTAGCATAAATAAACAACAACAAAACCAGTTTAAAACAAGTTTAAGATATATTATAATTGAAATATACATTACCTGTCCTTCTCCATGGGCTTTCTTATGCGTGGGTCTATGGCTGCAGCCTGGAGAGCTGGGAACTGCTCACAGAATCTCTCCATCATCAAATAGAGGGAGTTCCACCTAGTTCTGACATCGAGGAGGAGCATGTGCTTTGGCAGCTCTGAGGGTTAACAACATATACACAATGTAAATATGTATTATCTAATGATTTGTGTAGACATACCTATACATCTATATTTAGAGTATCTTACTGAGCAACTCTTGTTTCTCTTTCAGAACAACTTTTGCCATGTGTGACCTCTTCATCCAAACTATCACTGCTCGAACTCGTGCTGCCCAATTTGAAATTGTGGTACAATTGTAAAGCTTCTGCGCTCCCAGATTGAGCGTATGGGCAAAGCATGGAAATTTCAGGATGTTCAGCTGTTTGATGGCTACATCCATGTTGGCTGCATTGTCCACAGTTGCTGCCACAACCTTTTCCCGTATGCCATATTCCTCCAGGATGTCATCAATCTCCTCTGCTACGGCTGAGCCTGTCTGAGCTTGGTACACAGCTTTGGTTTTTAGGACCTTTTCCTTTGCCTGGCCATTGCTCACATAGGGCCTGATTTACTAAGATCCTAAATAAAGAGTACTAAATTGCGTGTGCACTGAAAAAGTTTGCGCGTGCTGTTGTTGTGTGTTTTGCGGGTGATCAACTAAGAATGCTCGCGCAATTGATAACGGGTGCAAACCGCAGTATTTAAATGAGGTGTTGCGTGTCTTACGGTTTGCGCCATGGAGAGTCTGGATGGAAAGCAGGATAGACGCAAGCGCAAAATGAAATTTGACGAGTTGGAGTTAGAGATATTAGTGGAAGAGGCAAATAAACACATTCATGAACTAAAGCAAATAAATTTAAACATTACCAAAAGAAACGCAATATGGGAGAAAATCTGCGATAGAATAAATGCAGTTGGTAAGACAAAAAGAACGGCAGATGAGGTTAAAAGAAGGTGGCAAGATATAAGGCGAAGAACTAAAGAAAAAGTGGCCTTTAACAAGACAGGTGGAGGGCCTGCGGAAGAGATGCCTGCGGAAGAGATGCCTCTAACCAGCAGGTGCAGCTCACCTTCTGGAGCCAACTGCAGAACAAGGTAGGCGCACAATTAGAAACACTTTTTTCTCCATGAAAACACGTGATTTATTTATTATCACAAATAAAAAAATGAATGTGCCTCCCAGTGTTTCCACTAGAAAAAATTGCCACCGGACAATGTGACCGGCAGGTTTTCAATTTACCGGACAAATGTTTGAAATTCCGCTCACATAGGCTATATGAATTTATTGAGGTTAAAAATAAATCATATGCAGTAGTACGATATCAATGCAAGTCATTTAATAGTGTTTTTATTAAAAAACAGGCTATTTCAAATAAAATAAGTCCCGTCAATTGACTCACGAGCGTAACTTAAAAAAAATAAATAAATAAATATTGCAGAAGCTCGCGCTCTTCTGACTCCGCTGCGCTGTTTTAATGCGGTTCTGCAGAGAGAAACCTCTCTCTGCTGGCACACTGGAGACAGGGATCAGCAGGCTATCTGGGCCAGTTGAGCCCACTCGGGGTAGATTTCACTTAAATCCCCGATGAGAACTTCACAGGCCGTTGAGAAGTTCAAGCCTCCATAACCGCGGAGCGCTGTCATTACGGAGATGCGTCTCTGCGCGCAGCTGTGGCATCAATGAGTGGAGCTGTGGCTGGAGCCGACTCGTCCTCACACACTACTCATTCGTAAAAAAAGTATATGTTTTTTCATAAAATCCATCCATCCATCCATCCATCCATTAGCTTCCGCTTATCCGAAGTCGGGTCGCGGGGCCAGTAGCTTCAGCAGAGACGTCCAGATCCCCCGGCCGCTTCCACCAGCTCCTCTGGGAGAATCCCGAGGCGTTTTTCATAAAATGATGTGGAAATAACCCATTTTATTACAACTGAAATTGTGCTTGGGAGGAGTATTTTCACCGGACATTTTGACATAAAATTGACATTTTGATTATAAAATCCCGGACTTCCGCATATTTTACCAGACAAAGT
>JAGFBZ010000342.1:205000-272500 GCA_018398805.1 Hirundichthys speculiger | reverse complement strand
GTCACCCGAGAAGACCCTTGAAGCCTGTAGAAGGTAACCCCACCCATTCCCAGTTGATCCAGAAATGGGCGGGACAAACAACCGTAGGAGTGGATAGAACACACCCACCTCAGCTCAGCCACCATAAACAGGTGATTTTGTCTCATCTTAGCTTGTGATGCTAACCGAAGTCACCTTAAATCCATGCTGGCTGAATCTGTCCTCGTCTTGGGTGTCGTTTCGGGAGTGACATCCGAAACAAGTGCTGCCAGAGCCAAGACAAGCCAAGACAAGCAGTCTGTGAATGCGTTGACGGTTGGCCGCAGCATGATGCCACTTGGAAGGGTCCTGAAATGATCCCCTGAGGCCCACCATGCTGGTGGAGGTGCAGAGTTGCCGGTGGAGACATCAGAAATGATGAGATGATGCTTGCTCTGTTTTGGAGCCAGACCCCAGTGGCCAGTTGAGGAACTGCAAACAAAACCTACTTTCTGGTAGCCGCCAACCCACAAATGGAGATGTTAGTGCCTAGTCTAGGGACCATTGGGTAGGGTGAGAACCAAGTGGTGGTGCGAGGGTCCTTCGAAGGCCTGTCCGTTTCTTTTGCTTTTGCTAGCTCTCATCTCGACTTCCAGTGTGGTTCATTTTATCCGTGGAGCTCTCATCAGCGACTACGTTTCACTTGTTTCATTTTTCACAGAGCGCTTGGAGGTGCTACTTTCACTGAAACAACAACAGTTAGGTCCATGTCAGCAGTGGAAGCGTTACTAGTGTTTTAAGTGTAAATAAACATATTGTTTTATTAGATGTTAATGGAATAAATTCTTATCAAAACTGATTAATAGCTAATTAATGTCAAAATCTTGTTAACTTCCATAGATTGACCTAAACTTCAACTGCTTCATGTGTTCATGACTGTGATGGCCTTTCAGAGGTCATGTGATTTCTTACATCACAAGACGTTTGATAAGATGGTCAAAGTCTAAACCTCCAGATAGCCGCATTACAAAATGTTTATATATATATGTATATATATATATATATATATATATATATATATATATATATATATATATATATATATATATACATATATACATATATATATATATATAGCTTCTTTCTAACCTCACCTGTCAGCCTCATGACAAACCTGAAGGCCTGTGAGCTGAAATGAGCCACAAACTCATGGGGTCCCCCCCACCCCCAAAGTCGTGGGTGGAGACTAAAATCTCCATCACAGTTTAACCCTCAACGACGCACCAATGACTTGAGTTTGAGCAACAATGAAAGCAGCGCACAAAATGAAAGAGGTGGGGACAGAAAAAGTTGCTGGGCTGGCAGGAAAGTGAGTGACACAATCTCTCAGAGGACATCCCAGCTCGCTCACAACCGTCCTCCCACCAGCAGCGACGGCGACGGCTCCATCCTCTCGGTCCAACTGGTGTCCAAGGTGCTGTCCTGACAGAACCAAACCAGCATAAGGAGTCCAGAGCTGACTGGCTACAGGCAGACCAGTGGCACCAGTTGGAGAAGCAGGTAAATATCATCCCGTCTTCTTATTCTTTTCTTTTTTTCTTTCATAAATCTGCGGCGTGACAGGTTTGGACAAAGGTGCAGTTCGTGTTTAAAGTGGTTTGCATCTGATTGGAATTTTTTTTTTTTTACCTTTTTGATTCGGTTTCCTGTGCAAAAATAAACAAATGCATTTCAGAAAACTGTGTTTGTTTGAAGAATCCAAACGGAGAGGGATCATGTAAATTCACTTTCGCCGCCAAATCTTCTTCCAAGTGATCCTGTAATCAGCCATAAACATAGTTAACTCTCAGTTCTGGATGCAATAAGCCACGGCGACTCTTCCAAAAGTCTTCAAAGTCATGAGGTGGATTTCTGTTGAGCTAATAAGTGGAGACAAACGAATGCAGCGCAAACACAAGCCGTTGTGTAATTAAAATGGTTGGATCAGGATGAAATCCCTTGGCAGGAAATTAGCGCCATCATTTTTTTTCTTCTTTGCATGTGTTTCTCTTTAGTCTCTCGGGCAGTAAATGTGTTTCATTTTACAGACATCTGCGAGGTCCTGACTCACCACTTCTTCACGGCTCTTTGTGGTCTTTTCCCTCTTTTATTTACTGCATGTTTTCTGACACGCTGGAGCTGCGTCGCACCTCAGCCAAACCGCGCCCGATTGGCCGCCCGACTGATTGTTGATTTTATTCCCAGGATGCATGTGCTGATTTGTTGTTGGGCTTGGACGCCCCAGTAAAAGCATTATTTCACTTTCAGCGAGTTGCATGTGAAGAAAACCCAAGAGAAGTACTTTAGTTGGGCTTTAGCTAAACAAAAGCCCATTAATACGACTCCAACTAAACCTGCAACAACAGCCAGGTTCTGCAGAGCAGTCGACAGACCTGACAACAGCAGGATACAGTACACCTTTCTGATGGGGTTAGGGGTTAGGGGTTAGGGTTAGGGTTAGGGGTTAGAGGTTAGGGTTAGGGGTTAGGGGTTAGGGGTTAGGGTTACAGTTAGAGGTTAGAGGTTAGGGTTAGAGGTTAGGGTTAGGGTTAGGTTAGGGTTAGGGTTAGGGTTAGGGGTTAGGTTAGGGTTCGGGGGTTAGGGGTTTAGGTTCGGGTTAGGGGTTAGGGTTAGGTTGGGGTTGGGGTTAGGTTTCGGGTTTGTTCGGGTTGGTTCGGGTTCGGGTTCGGGGTTATTCGGGTTCGGGGTTCGGGGTTCGGGGTTCGGGTTCGGGTTCGGTTCGGTTTCGGGTTAGGGTTGGTTCGGTTCGGGGTTCGGGTTCGGGTTCGGGTTCGTTCGGTTCGGGTTCGGGTTCGGGTTCGGGGTTCGGGTTCGGGGTTTCGGGTTCGGGTTCGGTTCGGGTTGGTTCGGGTTTTCGGGTTCGGCGGTTCGGGTTCGGGTTCGGGGTTCGGGTTCGGGGTTCGGTTCGGGTTCGGGTTCGGGGTTCGGGGTTCGGGTTCGGGGTTCGGGTTCGGGTTCGGGTTCGGGGGTTCGGGGGGTTCGGGTTCGGGGGGGTTCGGGGTTCGGGTTTTCGGGTTCGGGGTTCGGGGTTCGGGTTCGGGTTCGGGGTTAGGGTTAGTTCGGGTTCGGGGTTCGGGGTTCGGGGTTTTCGGGTTCGGGTTAGAGGTTAGGGTTAGGGTTAGGGTTAGGGTTAGGGTTTAGGGGTTAGGGGTTAGGGGTTAGGGTTTAGGGGTTAGGGGGTTAGGGTTAGGGGGGTTAGGGTTAGGGTTAGGGTTAGAGGGTTCGGGTTAGGGTTAGGGTTCGGGTTTGGGTTCGGGGTTAGAGGTTCAGGGTTAGGGGTTAGGGTTCGGGTTAGGGGTTAGGGGTTAGGGGTTTTAGGGGTTAGGGGTTAGGGGTTCGGGTTCGGGTTAGGGTTCGGGTTAGGGTTAGGGTTCGGGGTTAGGGGTTAGGGTTCGGGGTTAGGGTTCGGGTTCGGGGTTAGGGGTTAGAGGTTAGGGGTTAGGGTTAGGGGTTAGGGGTTCGGGGTTCGGGTTAGGGGTTAGGGGGTTAGGGTTAGGGGGTTAGGGGTTAGGGTTAGGGGGTTAGGGGTTAGGGGTTAGGGGTTCGGGGTTTAGGGTTTTAGGGTTAGGGGTTAGGGTTAGGGGTTCGGGGTTCGGGTTAGGGTTAGGGTTAGGGTTCGGGTTAGGGGTTGGGTTAGGGTTAGGGGTTAGGGGTTAGGGTTAGGGTTCGTTAGGGTTAGGGGTTAGGGTTAGGGGTTAGGGTTAGGGTTAGGGTTAGGGTTAGGGTTAGGGTTAGTTAGGGTTAGGGTTAGGGGTTAGGGGTTAGTTAGGGTTAGGGGTTAGGGTTAGTTAGGGTTAGGGTTAGGGTTAGGTTAGGGTTAGGGTTAGGGTTAGGGGTTAGGTTGGGTTAGGGTTAGGGTTAGGGTTAGGGGGTTAGGGGTTAGGGGTTAGGGGTTAGGGTTAGGGGTTAGGGTTAGGGTTAGGGTTAGGGGTTAGGGTTAGGGTTAGGGGTTAGGGTTAGGGGTTAGGTTAGGGGTTAGGGGTTAGGGTTGGGGTTAGGGTTAGGGTTAGGGGTTAGGGGTTAGGGTTAGGGTTAGGGTTAGGGGTTAGGGGTTAGGGTTAGGGTTAGGGTTAGGGTTTAGGAGTTAGGGTTAGGGGTTAGGGTTACGTTTAGGGGTTAGGGTTAGGGGTTAGGGGTTATAGGTTATATGTTAGGGTTAGGGTTAGGGGTTAGAGTTTAGGGTTAGGGTTTCTGATTGAGGCCCATCTGAGCCTGACCTGGTCCTCTCTTGTGAAACGGTTCTTCTGCATGAACTGCTTCTGCCCACAGACCATATGAGCAGACCTGGACAGGCCTCCTGTGACGTCACAGACTCGTTTCTCTGCAGCGTCTCTTTGATGAGGAACCATGCAGAGCTGAAACGAGGACTGGCGGAGCTCCAATCGAGCACCAGCTGGAGCCTTAGCTAGCCAGCGCCCAGCTAATCGACTACGGCCTTCGGGGTCCGGGAAAAGTACGGCTGCCACGCCGTCTCTGGCGTTTACGCTTGTGAGTCATCGCTCCCGTCGCTGTGTAATGAGTCTGATAACCGCCGGACGGCAGCATGGGATCTTTTCTTCAGCGCTGTAGCCAGCAGTGCTGAGTTTCCTTTTGTTTACTTCCTATTTGAAGCTCAGACATTTCATTTTCTTGCGGCAAGCTGTCACTGTTGAAGACGGCGAAGAAGTAAGTCAACCAGCCTGTTTATTTCCGCTGTATAGTTGTACGTTTTTACATGGAGGTGAAAGGAGATCGACTAACAGACTCACGAGTTGAATCGCACCAGGAAGTAGGTTTTTTTGCAGTTCCTCAACTGACCACTAGGGGCCGACTGCAAGTACCCACTGACTCCCTTGTTAAAATGCAGGACTTCGCAGCAGAAATGACTAGGGGTGAGTATTAGCAAGAACCTCGCAATACGATATGTATCATGATACTTGGGTCATGATGCGATATTATCATGATATCGCGATATCGCTATATATTGTGATATTCTACCCAGTTAATATCTAAATTAAAGGTAGAGATGAAAAATGAAGTTGCTGTATATGTTCATTAGATGATATTGATCATTCAGAGAACAAATTGAGTCAAAACTATTTGCTTCAAAACAACCTATTTATTGTTAATTATTAGTGTTTATGCACATTTAAATTTTAAACGATTTAAATGTGAAAATTAAACAATTTTCCTAAAAAAAATTGATATTAGGAGCTGAAAAATCGATATTATATTGGGCAGCTGAAAATTGCGATATATTGCCAAATCGATTTTTTTTCACACCCCTAGAAATGACCAGGATTGTCCGACTGTAATGGCCAGTGGGTCCCGGCAGAGCTCTGCCAGACTGAAACCAGAGCGGCACTGGCAGCTCTGGTTTCAGACGCCGTTGAAATGACGATGTTTGGAAGGAATTAACATGATTCAGCATTTTGTTCAGTAATTCCTATACTGTCTATGGCACTGCCCTCTGGAGTTCAGCGTTGGCCCGGATGGGATTGTCCGCTGGTTGCGTGTTGGCCCCATGTGAATTACCCGCCTGGGTTAATTTATGCGGCTAGGACCCATGAGGTGCCTATTCTGGGCCCAACCCGTTCATCACCAAGGTACATGAGGACAGCCAATGTGAGCAGACCACACGGGGCCAACACCAAACCCACGGAGGATCTCAGACGGGCCCCAAACACACGTTTCCCGGGCAACCGCGGCTGCTGGACGTTCAGCTGAACATGTGCAGAGGGCTCATCGCCGAACTACAAATAGAGCCTGCGAAGCACCGGAGGAGCTCTGATGGCCTTGTGCGGCTGATCGCAGATAAGCGAGGGCTCGTATCCTCACAAGCGAGCGGGGATAATCCCGTTCCATTCAAGCCTCTGCCGTCATCGCCAGAAATTGGCACGCTCCCACGCTCGCTTGCCGAAAGGTCGCCACACCTCCGTTGAAAAAACAATTTGCGTGGCTGACCCTGCAGCGCAATCTCCTAAGCTTAAGTCTGACCTCCCCTAACATAAAGCCGTTACCTCTTATCTCTGCAGGAAATGTCTTGTACTTAGTCTGTGTCACCTCTGTGCTTGATACGCCGCCTGTACCGCCGAGCAATGTGCCGTTCCTGCAGATCCAGAAAACGGAGACACCCATCCTGGCTTTTTCTTCTCGTTCCCGATGCATTTTTTTGCAAAGTAAAATAAACTCTCATGAAGCTACACAGTAACCACATTAATCACGTGACCATGTCTTTGTGGTCTCTCCTTGCAAACTCCACTTCAAACTCCACTGAGTGCATTTATATTGTCTGTATATGCCTGTCTGTATGCCACAGATTTACCCTCCGCTGCCTCCAAGGGCTGTCAGTCTCTGCAGAATAATTAATCCTGATCGAACCGTTGACAGCAGGCGCACAAAATTAGCACAAAGGTTGGCAAAGGACACGGGATTTACAGGTGGAGATCAGCCACACTGCCGAGCAAAGATGTGGAAATCAACAAGTACAAATGCGCTAAGTAGGCCACGTCTAAAAGGCTTAGCAACCTACACACCTCATTATGACCCCCTGATGCTGGGGAGGATCTGATTGGCCATGAGGAGCTTTGATGTCATCCCTAAGTAACATGTTGGCACACGTTGAATGAAACAGCGAGCGGTACAAATACGAGCAGCTGAGACTCTCATCCCCAGCACTTGCGACAACGCTTGACAGCTTGCTGAGAGGAGAAGAGCGACTCATTGAGCTGAAGGTAAGAAAGAGGATCCTTCAGTTGCGGCCCCCCGTGACTATTCGGCGAGGCGGCTGACGAGCCTCGGTTTCAGGGTCGGTAGTCGTCGCTTTCTGTCTCGCAGCTCTGCAGCGCGCCACATGTTGCACCCCGGGTCGGGGTCGCCAAGCTTTGGCCTCCGTAACCAGAGGCGCGTCTCTGAAAGGGAGGACATCCCACCACGTCTTTGAAGTGCGCCCATCTATGAAAAAGCAGGGCCTTCTCGAAATGAGTTCCAGACGAACGTGAAGCGCATCAAGAATTTAAACCAGCACCAGATGACAGCTGAGAGGGACCAAGTGGAAGCTTTAGAGACAGATGGGTTTTTTTATGCTTCTATATTCTTCCTTCTGCCTATGATCCCTACAAGTTGCACATGTGGTTATTTGCATGCATCGTTGCAACAGCTGCGCAAACCAAACCGAGCAGAAGAAGATGTGTGATGCGCTTCGTCATACGTGATGCAGTTTCAGCCTGCAGAGCAACACGGCTGGTCTAATGCTGTTTAAGCTGACCCAGCTCTGCATCCTGACTTACGACCTTTTACCTGCCTTTGACACGCAGATGAATGGAAACAAGCCGCTGATCTTGGAAATGAATGATAATGACATTACTGGTGGAGTAGGTTACTTAAGCTGGCTAATTAGGGACACTCATTCATGCATCCAGCAACTCGTAGCGGATTCGGTCGTTCATGATGCTTTCAATTTGATCCACGCTAGTGAAGTTTGCAAAACATTTTTAAAGACTGACAGCCTCTCACATCTAACAGCTATAAGACAGAAGGCTAAGTTGTAGACTAGAGGTCTTCACGGGTCCACTTTCATGGACCCGAACCCGAATGGACCCGCAATATTTGGACCCGGAACCGACCCGACCCGAGTCTTTAGTTTCCGACCACGAACCGAACCGAGTTACCCAAATAGAACCGAGACAATCCAGCCCATAGTTGCTCATGTTAAAGTTGTCTAGCGTTGATTAAAATTGATTTTCTTAGCTAAAGTTGTCTTCTTCTTCCCAATTCAGTTGCTACATAGGCTACGTGATGTAAACAACAATAAATCCACGTCATTATTTTCTTTGTGGATACAGATGCTATTGGTAGCAACTGCTAACGCTAATAGCCTACACCGGTCAGGACGTGTCGTGAACATATTCTCTCATCCAGCGTTGTCATGTTGGCGATCCGTTGTGCTTTACAGCTGCAGGGCAAACCGCTAATAACACGCTACGGTAACACGATTGTTTCATGACAAACACGCCACGTTAATGAATCATTAATTAAACTGCCCCGAGTCCTGACAATCGGCTGCCACCGCCAATATCTTTACCTCTCTTGAGTAAACGCTGACCCAGCCTGTCAGAGAGCACCGACTGGACCCGAGACTATCTGTACCGATTCCGACCCGAACCCAGAGTC
This sequence comes from Hirundichthys speculiger, assembly GCA_018398805.1. Taxonomy (NCBI): domain Eukaryota; kingdom Metazoa; phylum Chordata; class Actinopteri; order Beloniformes; family Exocoetidae; genus Hirundichthys; species Hirundichthys speculiger. The sequence goes on along the minus strand of JAGFBZ010000342.1, from coordinate 264,331 downwards.
ACGTCTTTTGAATGGACCTGAGAATGGACCCGATTCGGGTCAATTCGGAACCTCTGGTTTTCGAGTTGTCGGGTTGTTCCGAAGACCTCTACTGTAGACTGAAGATTTTGCAAAAACTGGAACCGCAGCATTAGTCTGGTTCCTCTGGACGTCACTTTGACTTCCAGGGGACAGAAACCAGGGACGCCATTGGAAAGACGTGCAACCAGTCAGAGAGACAACCAGGCTGGCGTCAACAAAAACAGGTGGAAGGGCATGTTGATCCAGGGTGTTCAGCAGAAATCCTGTTGCAGTTTGGAGTCGTGGCTCTTGGACACTGTTGCTTCGGTCGTATGACTGCTCCACTACTTTTTGTACCCATAAAAACGTCTTCAAGAACCGAGAAAAGGAGGCTGAGCTGCTTCGATAGAAGCCTCTGAAAGCTGCTGTCTGCTGACTCTAATCACACCGCGGAACGACGACGCAGTTTTGCATGAGACAAGATGAAAAAAGCATTCAATAATATCAAACACGTCAAACGGGACAAAGGCGACCTCACGCCTAAAGACTGACATCATGTCAACCGGACCCAACTCAAACAAGACGTGATTCTCTTCCGACTGAGGAAATTTCTCTGTAAATTGGAAATAATATTACATCAGGCTTGAGGTGGAAGGTTGCTGTACGTTTATAGAGTTAAACATCATTGAAAGCTTTTATCAAAACTGATGATAATCTGGAATGACAAACGAGGAGCCTGGAGGATATCTGGGAAAAGTTAGAGAGAACCCAAAGTTGTTGATACTCTGACATCTCAAAATGTTGCTTTGTGCTGTGTTCTCTGCGGTGGTTGACTATATTCCCTTTGACGTCCTTTCTGCTGTAGGTTGAGCTGTGAAATGGCGCCTCTCCAGAGTCTTCTCAGCGTCTTGTGCCTGGCAGGACTGGTCATCAGCCAGGACATGCCTTATGAGGAGCTTCTGGCCCAGATCCAGGCCTGCCCTAAAGAGTGCCGCTGCCCCCCGGACTTCCCTCGTGCCGTCTACTGCGACAACAAAGGCCTGAAGACCATCCCCAAAATCCCTCCCTACACGTGGTACCTCTACCTGCAGAACAACCTGATCGAGACGGTGCCGCTGGACGCCCTGCGGAACGCCACGCAGCTGCGCTGGCTGAACCTGAACCGCAACAAGGTCACGAGCGAAGGGATGGACGCGGACGTCCTGGGTGCGTTGACGCACCTGGCGCACCTGTACATGGACGACAACCTCTTGTCCTCCGTGCCGTCTCCGCTGCCGGCCAGCCTGGAGCACCTTCGCCTCTCTCGCAACCGCATCTCCAAGATCCCCACCGGAGTCTTCGCCGGCCTCGAGAAGCTCAACCTCCTGGACCTCCAGGGGAACAAGCTAATGGACGACGCCGTGACCGAGGTGAGCCTGAAGGGTCTCAACAGCCTGGTGCAGATCAATCTGGCCAAGAACCAGCTGAGCAGCATGCCTCTCGGTCTGCCGCCGACCACCACCCAGCTCTTCCTCGATGGCAATAACATCGAGAAGATCCCGGCAGGATACTTCAAAGGTTTGCCAAAGATGGCATTCCTGAGGCTCAACCACAACAAGCTCGACAGCAGCGGAGTTCCCAAAGATGTCTTCAATGTGTCCAGCATCTTGGACCTGCAGCTGTCCCACAACCAGCTGACCGAGGTTCCCATCATTCCCTCCGGCCTCGAGCACCTTTACCTCGACCACAACAAGATCACAAGTAAGTGTGACGAGTAGATGCAATGTAATGCAATGAACAAAAATGGCCTTTAACCTCTTAGTTGCGAGAGCGTGTGCAGTCCAGACGGTCCAGGTGCATGCTGGGAAGCACCAATCCCAACATGTAGATACCAAAATAGTGGGGAGAAACTCAGCTAAAAGCCTCCATCAGTCATCACCACCCAAACAAAACGTTATTCAATTCAAAGCAGCTCAACACGAAAACAGCATGTGTCCACTTTAGCGCTTCTGCTAATTTCAAGCAAACCACACAAAGTAAAAGGTGTCACTTGAAAGCAGAGACTCTGACAAGAACAAGTTAAACTGAACGTTGTTTGGTCTTATTTGAATGGGAGAGCGTATAGAGGCTCCAAAATGAGTTGAAAACAGTTGTGTTCGGACGGGATGAATAACCTCAGTGATACATGCATAAGATTATAGTTTTCCAGTCTGGAACCTCAGATCAAATGGCAAACACGGTACCAAAATGTGCCAAGGTGGAGCACTTGGTTTGTCCGCCCGGACGTGGATGTGTGAAAACTAGAGCTGGGCAACGATTAAAATTTTTAATCGTGATTAATCGCGTTATTTTCCTGATTAATCGCGATTAATCGCATTGTATACGCAAAATCAAATTATCAATTCAAAAGTAGTGTAAAATGCACTTTTATTTAAATGTTCATTAATCTTAATGTTAATCTGAGATATTTAATCTAATATTTAATAGATTAAATATTAGAATAAAATAATATAAAATAAATCATAAAATATGATATTGTGAAATATATTGTATATATATGAAATAGGGCCCAAATAATAAAACATCTTTTGCTAAAAATATTTTAATAAAAATAAATATTCAACTTTTTCAGTTACAATTTTTTCTCAAAATGTATTAATTATTATTATTACAAACAAAATCCAACAAAATGATTGTGTCTCAGCACAATCAGAACATTAAAACAGGTCATTTCTGAGGTAACAGCAGAAACTTTTAACGGGGAGTTCAACTTGGCTGTTGTTACAAATAACCTTGTTTCTGTTGAATCCTCCGTCTGGGAGAACTTTAAAATGAAAATGTCCATGTTAAAGTTCAGTAACTTTACCAATCTGTGTATCATTCATTCTTTCCATTTTCAATTGTCAATCAAAAATTTAAAAATTTTTAAAAAGTGACATTTTATTACGTTTTTCGTTTTTTAATCTGACACCTAGAAAAAAATGCCTGTTTTTTTATATTTCAATTTTAGACTTGGATCAAAAATACAAAATTAAAAAACGGGCCACAGAACTGAATTAGTTTTATAATGTAGGACTGGACTTTCTGTTGTCATTACACATCTGTGCCACTAGATGGAGCCGCACTGCAGTAACCAGCTAGAGAACAGCAGGACAGTGAACACATGGAGCAGATCTGATGGAACATGGAGGAATGACGCCAAAGTTTAGTTGCAGTCCAGAATTTTTGTTTTAGACAGAATTGTTAATATTGCTACCTGAGTTGCTACCTGAACTGTAAAGTTCACGGATTTTTACCGTTTTCCATGTCTGTTTTAGCTTTTTCGCATGTTTACCTGACAATTATCTTCCGGTTCCGCAGCAGCTAGTAACAGACTTTTCAAAACAAAAGCATGTGAGCAACATGCGTTAACGCGCGATAAAATAAATGTTAATAAATTAATGTGTTAACACGATAATAACGCGTTAGCTTGCCCAGCCCGATTGAAAACATCTCCCAGGTTCACGTTTTTTCACTCATCGGATATCTCACCTGGATTCCACCTGGTCTCCCACAGGTGTGAGCGGCTCCAACGTCTGTCCGGTGTCCGCCACAGCCCTGGATGACAGCTTCAACGAGAGCGTGCCTCGACTGCGCTACCTCCGGCTGGACGGCACAGCATCACCCCGCCGATTCCCAGGGACGTCATCACGTGCTTCCGCCTCCTCCGGTCCATCGTTATCTGAACGGGAACGTCGGTCGGTCGCCGACTTGACGAGGACGTCGACCTGTGAAGCCATACACATTTGCATGTTTTTTGCATGTTTGTCTTTTAAGAGGAATTTGAATTCAGTGACGTAAAGAGAAACTAATATAACTTACACGTAGGAGGTTCAGGCTTTAATTCTGGCCGTCTGCTGGATCCTACTCGTGCCTTATGTGGACGTTAACGTCTGCTTGTAGAGTTCTCGACCAAAATTTATTTCAGTGTAGCATTAACGTGAACGCTCACGGGGACGATGTGTTTTTATGTGGACAGCTTTGAGCACTCAAGAGTTTTTTGGCTCCGTAGACAAAGAGCCAAAACTCCTGAATGCAAAAGCAAAATATCACCATTGATTTATTTGTATTTTTCTCTGACTACTTTATGTTTGTAGGCTCAAAGCCAAATCAGCGGTCTTGTGTTGTAGGTTTGTTTTCTCTCTTCTACAAATATGCATGTGTACTTCTTATTTTTTTAGGTAATTTATTTGTATTTAATTCTGGGGAAAATTCGGTGGAATCCTGTGAATGTTCACGGCCATCATTTCTTAATGTTTTGTATAAAATGTGAATACTTGTTCTCGACAAAATGCCAACACACTTTTTAATTCTGGTCGTTGCTTTCTGAATAAACTCACTGGGGGATTTCACTTTAAATTGTCTTTCAATTTGAATAAAGCTTCTCAGAATGAACACATGCCTTGGTGTGTTTTTTATTGCTTTTTACAAAGGCAGCACTTGAAGAGAACAGAAGTTCATTTTAACTTGAGTAGTGTCGTGACAACGTGTGATGACCTTGAAACATCGCTTACTGGGAAATGGTGAATTTCCATTACATGAAATGTGCATCTATGACTTAAAAGCATTGTGCAATACCACCCTAGACCAGATGGGGGCGACAAATACCAAGAATGTCCATGTGACGATCCCTGGTGTGAGTCACAATCTTCTGTGACGGCACCCAGAGACTTTGGGAGGCCCTATCTTTCTGGAGCTCTGGACGATGAGCTGACTCCGCCCAACCTCAGTCAATTCAAAACTACCAAAATTACATTTGAAATAGGACAGAGTTGAGACAAGCCAGGACCGTCAGACGCTCAGTCCTACTGGAAGGACGGGTGCAGGTAGCTGGTGGACCTTTGGCTGGTTTAGAGTCAGTCTGGAGGTGGTCCAGGCCAGCTTGAAGGGCCGGGGTTCAGCTTTGGCGGTGCAAAACTCTGGTTGCCATCACTCTGATACCCCTGATTGTGAACTTCTACAGCTGATGTAAAATGCAGCAGCTTCGCGTTGGAAAGCAGATGTCGCCCCCTGGTGCTGATGGAAGACTGACGATTTGCCGCCTGGGTAGCGTTGGGGATATAAAGTGCTCATTTAGTTATGAAAGAATGTTAAGAAGAAATGTACAGTGATCCCTCACCAATTCCCGCTTTAAGTTCCGCGGTTTTAGTTATTCGCGGATTTTTCAGAAATATATAGTATAATAAAAAATCTAGAAAAAAATTGCGGAAACATCACAGGATGTTGAACGCGTTCTCTCACAGCAAAGAAATGTTGTGAGCCAGCCTGGCCCCTTTAAGAAGGTGGCCTTATGGGTACTGGTGTGGCCTTATGGGTAATGTAGTGTGTGTGTCGTGGGACGGCAGAATGAAAACGGGGGTAGATGAAAAGTGTAGTGAGCATCAACAGCAGCCCAGCGTGTATAGATTTACATTCTCTGTTAACCGACAGGAGCCCAACAATACAACCTGTGTGATGTTACAAGTTCCTGCAGTGACAGAATAAAGTGCTCGTTCCATGCAGAGAAAACTGGACTTTTTCTTTTGTTGTTGTTAGCTTGTTAGCCGCTAATTACGAGCCAAAAATAGCACAATACCAGCAGTTTCTTTACTACAGTTCAGAGACCAGAGGCTGTGAAGGAAACAGAAAGGGTGAATTCCAATTCCTCCCTTAACCCTCAATCTCAACTCTCAATCTCAAAAATGCGCGCTCCCGCTAAGGGCAAGTGCTGTCCCAATTCTTAGCAAGTCAAGTTGAGGGACGAGTTTGTGGCGAGGCCCCGTGTATAATTTGGTGGCTAAACACCGTAAAAATTGTAAAATAATGTAGGCTACAATTTTACCATTAAGATATAAAACCGACAACGCCACCTGGGAGTGAGCCCAGGACTCTCCAGCTCGCAGGTTACCCAAGGAATCAGAGGTGAGCAGAGTTAAAGACTCTAAAAGTCATTAAAAAGTTTATTAAAACTAAAACAAACAATGATGATGTCCATAAAAAAATATAAAAAAGAATCCCGGGGCAAGCGCCCTGTAGTCGTGCGTCGGTAGCTCCTTGCCTCGCCCAGACAATCCCTGCAGCCCACGAAGCTGCGATATTCTCAGCCTGGCTCCTACTGTGTCCGGCGGCGCCCTCGCAGTCTGGCCGTCCTCGGAGGTCCTGTCGGAAGAGATGGATACCTGGTGCCAGTAACGTGGATGAACAACGTTAAACCTTCCACCCTCAGCCCGGCCCCGCAGCCAAACCTCTGGTACCCGCTGCACTCAAACCCGGGGGGTACTCACACTTTTCCTGGGCAGTGAGCGAGTCACCACCCAGGCCAGAGTATCTACGCTGAACGGGTACAGGTCGCTGCGCTACAGGCTGACTCCACCTGGCTCCAGGTCCTTGTAATCTCCGCTCCCCCTGTATTCACACGGACTCCTCGACGCTGGGTCCTCCGTCTTTTCCTGGGCGAGGCGAGGCGTCTCGTTCCTGTCGCCAGTCCCTTTTAATTTCTTCCTAATGCTGCACCTGCTGCTCATCAGTCCAACCTGGGGATTCAAACCAAATACTCCCCCTGGGGGAGAAAAATACTACATGCATAAAAACAACCATTCCTTCACGGCAAAATATAAAATTAATCAAAACACACATCTCCCAGAAACGGTCCCGTTTACAAGTTTGAGGGCTGTATCGCCCTCACAATTGAGATTTTCCGACACCACCCTTGGTAGTAAGGGCTATCCAGAAGGCATTGGGTAATTAAGCCAAGACATCTTCGAAAAGGATGGTGACAAAAAAAGCTAGCTACAAACATAAGTATCTTCGTATATCTTAAAGATATAAATGTTACGAAACCATTTTATTGTGTTTGTTTAAGATTTTTTTCATGGATTAACATTGTTGTTGCGTAACATTTATTTTTTTACTTTACGATGTTTGCTGCCGGACCGGCGGTCCCGTCGGCGGTCCCGGTCGGCTTCACGTTGTACTCGTCAGTGGTCTCAGTCGGTCCCGGTCCGCCGTCCCGGGACCGCCGGCTGCTGTCCCGTCGGCGGTCCGGGTCGGCTTCACGTTACTTGTATACCTTGTTGTGTGGCGACGGAGGACTGAATAATGTATCCTCTATTGTGTTATTTGCTAATATTATTTAGAGAATATACGGCGCTCTTTTCAAAATTATCCCTGTGTCGTTTTAGGAAATACAGAGACAACACGGCTCTGATACATTTCAGTCTGAAGACGTAACTGCACTCGAGGGGTGTCCCATTTCTAAGTCACACTATAGCCCTGACACTTACATTCGAGGGTTAAGATTGAGGGCCAAAAATTGAGGTTTAAGGGCGAGGGTTGAGATTGAGGGTTAAGAGAGGAATTGGAATTGGCCCAAAGACCACAGTCCGGACTTTTTCTTTTGTTGTTGTTAGCATTTTAGCCACTAATTACGAGCCAAAAATAGCACAATACCAGTGGTTTCTCTACTACGGTTCAGAGACCAGAGGCTGTGAAGGTAACAGAAAGACCACAGTCCGGACTTTTTCTTTTGTTGTTGTTAGCATGTTAGCCGCTAATTACGAGCCAAAAATAGCACAATACCAGTGGTTTCTCTACTACGGTTCAGAGACCAGAGGCTGTGAAGGTAACAGAAAGACCACAGTTGAGCCTTTGTCTTGTTTCGCTGCAGTGCCTCGCTACTTTTTAGTGGTTTTTAAACATATTTTAAACACATTATTTAGGCTCGGGGGGCTCCAGTTCATGGATTTTGAGGTTTGCGGGGGGGCGCTGGTCTACATTGACCGTGAAAAATAAGGGATCACTGTATCAACAAAGTTAATAGATTAAACGGGGAACCACCTGATAACCAGGAAACAAACACTAAACGGTTCAATCAGTCTCTTAAATGTCTGTTGTTCTGTGTTCCAGCTGTGACCAGGTGTGGTGCTATAGAGCGACAGAGGAGACATGAGTCCGAGCACAGACCTTTACAACCAGCAATTGTTACAAACACCTGCAAAATAACGAGAAACAACTTCTCATATTGAAATATGTCAGAATTTATTAACACGAGCATTAAAGGTGAACAAACACGTGCGTCAAGATTCTGATATCTACTAGACTAGAGGACAACTAAACTAACATCGGCAAACAATGAAAATGTCATTATATGTACATATGTGTCAGTATAGATAAGTGTGTGTGGTTGGTTGATTGGTTGGTTGGTTGATCAGGGAGGGTTGAAACATACGCTGATGTCCAGGAACGTCTCACTCCCTCTCGTTCTTTCTCATTTCTCTTCATCTGGTTGATGCAGAGATGCAGCCAAGGCTGTAGTGATACACTAATCTCGCGATACGATACAATACACGATATTTGGCTCACAATACGATATATATCGATATTCATCTTACAACACATTTACATCATTTTCCGAAAGATTTTAAAGGGACAAAGTGATTTTGGTGACATCTTGTGAGTGTTCCAATGACTTTGTTTGAATTAATTGAACTGAAAGCATCAATTACACATTATATGGCTGACAGGCAGCTTGCAAATGCTGGACAAAATGAATAAAAGATTTGTTGAGAAAAATAGTTTCATTTATTTCAACAGTGCAAATTGTTGCTTGCAAGCTTTTAAAGGTGGGACACGGGGGTTTTGAAAGAAGCTTAGAATATCGATACCCGCGGCTGAAAAATCGATACTCTCTCTGGAAACAAAATATCGATATATATCGCAGAATCGATAAAGTCGCTCAGCTCTAGATGCAGCGTTTATGCAGCAACAGCAGCTGCACCGTCTTCCTTTCCGGTTGGGTCTGAGGTCGTTCATCATGGTCCTCCTTGGCTCCATCAGACGGGATGCTGGGTAATGCAGACCCTCTTCTGGTTACTGAGGAGGAACTGGGATGGTACCAGAGTCGCTGGACCTCCACCGTCCCAGTTCCTCTTCAGTAACCAGCAGAGGGTCGACAGCTCGGTCACTGTGGGACATGCTCTGTAGTTCAGATGGTCCTGACGGGTCACCAAAGGTCAGAGACCGTGAGAGGATGGAGGCTGCTGGTATTTATACCCAGCAGGGACCCCTGCTGGGTTTTGGGGGTCCAAACCCCAGCAATCCAAAAGCCGCCGACGTCATTTTTACACGTGCTTGCAAAATAAACCCTGCAAAGCCTGCTGGGGGTTTGAGTCATCTTGTGGTTTTTTTCCTTGTCTCAAACCACCATGTGGTCAGGCCTTTCTTTGTCATGAAAACACGCGGTGGCCCAACACCGTCTTTCCGTCAGCGCCACAGTCTCTAACCTAGACAACATCTCAGCTCTCACCACCGTCTTGTACAGATTTTCCTTTCATTCATCCTGAAACTCTTTCATCACTTTTCTCCAGCTGTTCCAACCTGCTTTCACAGGCTTCTTCTCCTCTTTTCCCACATCCTCTGTTCTTCTGAACTGTTGACCCCACATACTTAAAATCCTCCACCCTCTTTATCTCTGACTCCATGAAGCCTCACCGTTGCACTTGTATCCTGATGAGCTATGGCTCACCTTCATTCCTCTCCTTTCCAGGTCAGACCTGCACCTCTCTAAATGTTCCTCCACCTGCTCCCTGCTCTCACGACAGACCACAGTGTCATCTGCAAACATCATAGTCCATGGAGATTCCCATCTAACCTCAAGTGTCAGTTTGTTCATCACCATAGCAAGAAGAAGGGTCTCAGAACTGATCCTTGATGCAGTCCCACCTCCACCTGGACCTTCTCTGTCACACCTACAGCAGACCTCACCATTGCCTTCCAGCTCTCACACATGTCCTACACCGCTTTGGTATATTTCTCTGCTCCTCCAAACTTCCTCATCAATACCAGAGCTCCTTTCTTGTCACCCTGTCAAAAGCTTGTCTACGAAGACGCAATCCCACGACCTACTCTTCATCAACAGAACTCTTTCCATCTTCCAGTCACACTTCTACCATCTGTCAATACATTTCCATCTCTATCATTTGTTGTTGCCTGGACAACGCCTGGCATGGACGCTTCTCGCTGCTGCTCCGGGACTTGTCTCTGCTACGCTGGACGCTCCAGTTTGTGCCCGGTTTGTGGTGATCTGTGGTCGGATGTCTACATACTGTCTGAAGGGGGCGGATCGGTCCTCTTGCGGCTGGTGGAGACCTGCCGCCGCGGACATGGACGGTGTTGCTGGAGGCCGGTTTGGGAAAGCTAAGCTAAGTAGCCCTGAACTGCTACCCGTGGCAACCACCGCCACTGGATCCGGGCTGCAGCGTCAAGGAGCCGGGACCGTCGGGTGACCTGGTGGGCCCAGCACCGCCGGGGGAGACGACAACGGCCTGGTCCGGTCCGCATGATGAACCGGGCTCTGGGACGGTCGGCTCCGTCGCTCGCCGGACTGAATGGAGCTCGGTCTTCCCAGAGGAGACGGTCTGGTTCATCGGTGTTTCCTCCTCTGACCTGGAGATATCTCACTGGTCATCGTTATGGAGATATACTGGTTCTAACGGCTGTTAACTGTTTTAACGGCGGTTACCTGGAGTTAGCACTCGGGCCACGGGACCTGTCATGAAAAGGAGCGCTGGACACTAGCAGCTCCCCTAGTACACCAGATTTTTCCTGGTGTACTGAAACTTGAATTTCCCCCTTGGGGGATTAATAAAGTATTTTGAATTGAATGTGAATTGAATTGAATCCTCGGTCACCCTAGCCTGTTGCACATCCAGGCCTGGTTTGATATGATGTGAGGCTCGCTAAGATCCATTAGGACCAGATGATCTGGGGCTGTTTTGGCACCATTAGCTGCTCCACGTTCATGAATCTACAGAGGGGACTTTCTAATGAGCTCTGTCGTGTATCCTTCCCATCAATCATTGTCTGGAGATCAGATATTGCTAGTCGGGTTTCTCTCAGCTCTCTGGGAAGCTGGATAGCAGCTCCTGCGGCAGGTGCAGGCTGATTTCCAGCGTTCCCGCTCACTCATCAGAAAGCTCTCGAGTTACCGCGGGGATGAGCGAGTGTGGGACGGGAGGTGGGCAGGTCGAGACAAAGCGCCGGCTGCGTTCTCGTTTATTTTCGTCTACCTGTTGTGTCAGGCACCGCTTCCCGACGAAGCCAGAACTGACTGAACCCAGATCCACAGTTTTAGCATGTCCCAAGAAAAGAAGCCGGAGGCCTTCCTGCTCGCCGGGACTTCCTCCCAACGCTGCGCTAATGGGGGGCTCCTCACAGAGGCCCCATTGTGCGCGAGGGCCCTGTAGATCCCCCCCCAAACATGAAAGTAACACATGCCAGAGTTTCACCTCGGTAAAAGGACAAATGCCCCAGTCTGATCCGGCTCTTAAAAAAACAGAAAAGATCCTCTTGTAAGGGATAAAATGCTGTTTTGACATCGAGGGAGGCCTCTGCTGTCTGGTTCTTTTTGTGTCAGATGTGTGTGTGTGGTGAGGGGGGGGGGGGGGAGTGTTTGAGAGGCCCGGGTGTACTCGGTGGGGTGGGTTGCGCTCAGAGTGACCAAAAGCAATCCGCTCTGGTCCAATCAGCCTCAGTGCCTACCTTCACACTTACACGGCAGGGCACTCGGGTCGGGCCGGCAGCGCGCAGACCCGCGCACACAGACGCACCCCCAGACACTTGTCGCATTCACGCACCGGCGCACACCTTCCGCCCACCCGCCCTGCCCCCCCCCCCGTCTCTCTCCAGCCACCCCGCGCGACCTCTCACTCATTGGCCGAGTCCCGGAGCCCTCAGCATCTCCATCACGGCTGCGGGGAGCATTTGGGAAAGCAGGAGGCAGAGGTAAGCGCTGTCCGGGTTACTGGTGGGGTGGTTGAGTGGTTGAGTGGTCCGGGGTTTGAACTGGAGCGGCTGGGCTCACTGGTTTGGTCCTGCACGTCTTGGGTTTGGTTTGAAGTCTAAAATCAAGGTGTTTGTCAGGTTTTTTTTTTTTTTTTTTGGTGTGATCGAGCTACTCAAGCTGAACCAACCATCTTTTCCTTTGAGAGCTTAATACATGCAGGTTGTCGCTTTGCACGTTTTATTTAATTTTATTTTATTACCGTACGTCTCAGGTTGTCCTGCAACCTGCAGGGACGTCTTCAGCTTTGCTTTTTTTTTTTTTTTTTTTTTGAAGAGGGAGAAGGTAGGAGTCCCTGGATAGCAGGAATGCCACGCCGCGCAGCCAAACATAACAGGGAGGCAGTCTGGATGCGACGCCGCCCGGCCCCCGTATGAAGGCGCACCTCTGTGCCGTCTCCAGCATAGTCCTCCTTTCATGCCAGAAAGTCTATTTCAGCCGCGATGGCAGCAAGTCAACTCCTCGGAGCACACAGGTTCACATTGTAGACAATCAACGGGGGCCGGGTCGCATCTCACATGACATTATATTTGTGATTTTTTTTTTTTTTTTGGTTGTTTGTTTTTAATCTATCACTTGTGACAAAAATAGCCAGCAGCTGAAAGATAGTTGTGTTGAGACAGTGTGCATCTGTGAGATCTTCCAAGTGTGCGTCTGTGCACGTGCATGCTTGTGTGTGCGTGCACGTGCACAGACACACACTTGAACACACTGAATGAAGCTTTTCCTTGCAGCGGCAGCAGCCTGCTGCCATCCTGTCCACAAACCTCGGTGGAATTTGGAGCTTGAGTGCTGAGACGGGCAGCGACCCGGCCTCATAAAGGCCCTCTGTAAAAAGGGGGTGAGGGGTCGGGGGTGCGCCGAGAAACCCGTCTCTCCCTCTCTCTCTTTCTCACTTAGGTGTGCTCCGGCTCTCTCCATCTAACCCTGAGGGCCAACATCTTGTCTCCCTCTTCCTTTCTTCTTCGCCTCCCTTGCTCTCCGTTTCTCTGTCCTGGCCTGGAGGACTCTCCTTCAGCTTTCAGCTGCCTCCCCCTCCCCCCCCCCCCTCCCCCCGCTACACCTGCCCTCAGCGCCGACACGCCGTCACATGATTAATCCCATGATTAACGTCTGCACAGGCCAGGTAATTTGGAAGCGTTCTCGTGGACTCCAAAGGCCGGGAAAGAATGAGATTATGAACAACAGCCGTCCGGGTCGGTTCAGCACCAGAGCAGAATGACATGCTTGTCCGGGCTCGTTTTTTTTTTTTTTTTTTCCGGTTTATTGCCAAGAATTTCACTGCGCGTTTGGGCCAAAGGCATTTTTGGCCTGATTAGGTAAAATAATCAAAGCCCCCCCCGCTCAAGAATTTAAATACCACTTTAACCTGCCAAGTCAGAAGGAGCTGAAAGCTGAGATCTCACGAACAGCTTCTCCTCCATTATCCCGGTCGCCATGGTGACGGGTCCCATTATCACTGTCTCTTCTGCGAAAAAAAAGAAAAGAAACTTGATCAAGTGGGATTAACGGATTCATGCCGACGTGTCCGGGCAGGAAAAATTTGATAAAAGTGCCTCCATACCGGCACCGGTCCGGTTACTCTGCGCCCGCTACACTATCCAGCCTCGACCGGCTGAGCGCGGTCCACATGCGGCCCATAAATAATCCCTGAGTTTTTGGCCCTTCAATATCACAGATGGGCCCCACATACTCCCGGACTCGTGGGCTGATAGGCACAAACGCGCTTTGTGAGGATCTCTCATGGTCCTGTCCAGCTCATCGGGGGGGGGGATGAGTCGCCACGGGACTGTCCGTGGGTCCGGTTTTGGCCCCGTGTGTGAATGCTCAGGTACCTGAGTCAAAGTCAGCTAACCATATGAGCAAACCCACATGAGGCCAGTATGGCGCCATTTTCATCCCGTTTACGTTTCAGGTGGACCCTTGAGGACCGACTGCTCCTTTGAGCAGTTGTCTCACTTGAATTACTTTCAGTAACAAATTCAATACAGTGATCCCTTGCCAATTCTCGCTTTAAGTTCCGCGGTTTTAATTATTCGTGGATTTTTTAGAAATATATAATATAATTTAAAAAATACTAATTAAAAATCGCGGAAACATCACAGGATGTTGTGCGTGTTCTTCTCAGCGAAGAAATGTTGTGAGCCAGCCTGGCCCCTTTAAGAAGGTGGCCTTATGGGTAATGGAGTGGCCTTATGGGTAAAGTAGGGTGTGTGTCGTGGGACACACATTTACATTCTCTGGTAACCAACAGGAGCCCAACAATACAACCTGTGTGATGTTACAAGTTCCTGCAGTGCCAGAATAAAGTTCTTGTTCCATGCAGAGAAAACAGAACTTTTTCTTTTGTTGTTGTTAGTGTGTTAGCCGCTAATTTTGAACCAAAAAATAGCACAATACCAGCGGTTTCTTTACTACGGTTCAGAGACCAGAGGCTGTGAAGGTAACAGAAAGACCACAGTCCGGACTTTTTGTTTTGTTGTTGTTAGCGTCATAGCCGCTAATTACGAGCCAGAAAATAGCACAAAACCAGTAGTTTCTTTACTACGGTTCAGAGACCAGAGGCTGTGAAGGTAACAGAAAGAACACAGTCCGGACTTTTTGTTTTGTTGTTGTTAGCATGTTAGCCGCTAATTACGAGCCAAAAATAGCACAATAGCAGCGGTTTGTTTACTACAGTTCAGAGACCAGAGGCTGTGAAGGTAACAGAAAGACCACAGTTGAGCCTTCGTCTTGTTACGCTGCAGTGCCTCGATACTTTTTGGGGGTTTTTAAACATATTTTAAACGCATTATTTAGGCTCAGGGGGCTCCGGCTCCAGTTCGTGGATTTTGATTATCGCGGTGAGATCACTGTATTAATTAAACTAAAAAAAAAAAACACGTCAGGTGTCTCTGATTAAGGTGTTTTGATACCGACCAGCTTTAGTCAGCTTATAACAAACTAATTCTCTCCTCTGCTTCATACATCTATCAGCTTCATCTCATTTTAGCTTTAGCTTTAACTACAGTTAGCAGTTGGAGAAAATGTTTCACCTAGGGCCTTTTTCCGAAGGCTTCGACAAACTCTGAGTCAAAAAACAAACTCGACAAAAATCAACAAACCCCTGAGATGAGAAACCTCGGAGTTTCCGGGTTTCAAGGCGGAGTTTCAGAGTAGACTCTGTAAACACTCTGAGTAAGTTGACCGAGCGACTCTGATTCACCGCGGCAAACGGAGGAGGTCCTCCGGCTTTTCTTCACCGAATTACGGCGAAGTCTCAAAGATCGTAGGACGGCCGTGGTCCAGTTCTGAAGAGGTCTCATTCCGCTCTCACGGCTGGGCCCACGAGATTACGAATTTACCCGAAAGCTTCGGCGGTGACGTAACAGTCGCACAGGAGTCTGGTAGTTAAAAGACGGATATCATTTCGGATACATTGGTAACAGATTTACTTATCAACCCTTCAGTCAGACGAGTCGTAGCAAGGACCTCAAATACTTCCTAATGACAAACACTCCAAACTTTGGCGGCGAGGGACTGGCTACCTGTCCAGGTGTACCCTGTAGACTCCAGCAGATCCCCATGACCCTAGATAGGACTAAATGGGTATGGATAATGGATGGCTCTGATCTCATAAATACTGGGGGTAATAAAATAACGTAACCCCTCTGCACAATCAGAGTCTACAGGGTTGAGGCGGGAATCTTAAGCGCAGGAGCACCTGTGGTCCGAGGACATCGGGAGGCATGTGAGACGCTAGAACCTCTGGATCATTAAATAGCCTAGTAGGCAGTTGGAGTAATGAGATTAAACCAAGTAGAGGGGTGAGTTCAGGTTTATCGGACTGTCAGGCTAGCTCGTTCCACCCATTTGAACAGAGTTGGGCGGAGTCGGTTCCTCAAATAAGCGTGGTTCAAAACCGCCCTGTGGGTGACGTCATAGATGGTTTGTCCAGTTTTCTTTAAGGAAATCACCCCATATGTACTTTAGTGACACATTAAGCCTGATATGACAGTTACTACACACAGGTAACCTTGACAGGTGTCATTTCTGCAGTCGTATAAGATTATAACACCTCACATTTTGGTACCATGCACGCAGACTGAACAATGAAGAACCTTCTTGCATCGTCAACTACAACTGACGTGGAGTTGCGAACAGACGTAGGATTATGTCATCAATAGGCACTGGTCATGGTGATGCATAGGCCAACTTGGGATTGTTATTTTTCTGTGTAACGGTACCAGGCTGCATTAATTCATATATCATTTCAAGTTGCATTTTAGCTTGCTGGTAAAATGCAACTCTTACCACACTGATATAATTTTCTGACACTGTCGGAAAATTATATCGGTCTCCAGACCAAAGCGACGACTGTCGTCAAACCACTCACATTGTCGGATGTGGGAAAGCCGGTTTGGACGAAAGACACAATTCTGTCACGGCGATGATCTTTGATAATCGTTGTTTTCTCGATTAGCTGAGTCATCAGATCTCCTTATAGTTTATGGACTCGGTCTACGATTATGTTTCTCGACAAACTCACATTAAGATCCTGTTTCTATTCAGAATAAATCTGTTTATATTCGTTCACCATGTGCTGATTTAAAGATGTATCTTTTGAAAGACGGGTCTTGGTCCTGTTTTCTTGGTGGCTCAGGTTGGCTGACTTCAATCTGGGTTTGCTGCTATACTAAAGCACGCTGTCAAAATTGTTAGTTTCTGTCTTTAAATTATGAATTTTTGTTCTTAAATGACAAATTATGCAATATCACAAATTTTTGTTTGAAAGAAATTTAACAAAACTTTCAACTATTTAGCACAAATGTGACTTGTTTTCAAATCACTAACTATTCTTGTGAAATCAGTAAAAAAATTTGACTTTTCATCTCAAAAGTAACATTTTGTTGTGAACTGCTAATTTTGCAAGATAAAACCACAAAATTGTGACTTTTTAACTTAATAGAACAATTTTTTGCCATAAAATATCAACTTTTGTAAAATCTTAATTTTTGGATATAAAATTAAAATTTCATCAAACTAAAGCTTTTGATAATTGCAGCTTTTTGCCCTGAAATCACAAACTCTTAAATGACTGTTACTTTTTTTATAAAAAATACAACTTTTTGCTGTAAAATTGTGAATTTTTTTCCAAAAACAAGACTTTTGTTGTACAATTATAATTTTCTCAAATTGCTAACTTTTAACATAAAATCAGAAATTCCTCATCTAAAAAATCAGAACTTTTTCCCATAAAACAGTGAATCTTTGTCATTAAATCATGATATCATCATATAATCATACATTTGATGTAAAATTGTAAATTCTGCAAGACTGAGAGTTTTTGCTCTAAAACAGACTTTTGCTTGACAATCATCATCATCATCATCATCAGGAATTTAACAAATCTGCAACAATTAAATTATAAAATAAAATTAAAAATTTTGTCATAATTTTTTTTAACATAAGATTACAACTTCTTTGTGACATTACTAGTTTCACCTAGTTGCAACAAATCTTTGTTGAAAAAAAAGCTAATTTTACAAAATTGTGACTTTTTGACAAAAATTAGCACATTTTAGTTGTAAAATTGTGACTTTTGTGGAACTGCACCTTTTTGATGATAAGATTATGAATTTTTTTGGTAAAATTGCAACATTTTTGACCTTCTGATGTAGAATTTCTCAGCAGTATCCGAGCTGTTGTTCTGACTTCACTTGTTCAAGGATTTGATGTTATTTCTTTTTTTCTTCTGTTAATTCTAAATGAGCATTTCCTTAAAAAGCTTCCGCATATAATCATTAAATTATTATCTTTGCATGTTTTCAAGAGTCTGTTTAAGTGAAGCAGCCGGTTGTTTGACATAAAGCATTTATTAGGTGTTCAGTCTAAATGAGAGAAACGTTCTTCTGATTCCTTGTCAGATAATCTCTGACCTTTGACCCCTGACACGCCACGAACGAGCCCTGATTAGAGCCAAGATGGCTGCTCAGTGGGCCCTCAGGCTACAGCGAAGCAAGAGACCTTGTATTTTGATCCGTCGTGCTGTCTGCACCTTGGTAATGAGTTTAATGACTCAAAGTCGTCTGTAGCTGGTATACTGTCAGTATTACAGCCTGGTTGTTGAGCCAAGTTAATAAAGAAATCCACTGCTGCACAGTAACAATGACCTCTAAGTTACTGCCTTTAATTTGATTTTCTCAGACAGATTCAGACAGTACGTTTTAGATGTGTCAGTGTAACATGTTTGTTCCTTTTTTCAGTTCAGTGTTTTCTTGGATAAATGAATGACCGCCAGAACAAACAGACTGTATCTAACTTTGCGAATGTTTTTGACTTTACCATTTCTCCGTCCTTGCCAAGGTGGTCTACGAGGATGTTTGTGCGGCTCATATTCGGACTCTTCGTCCTCAAAGCGGCGGTGGCCGGCCCCAGATTTTCCCGGCAAGTGGACTTGGACACGTATGACAGTGTGAACTATGACGAGGATCTGGACAATATCGATTTGGAGAATGAGAATATGTATGAATACGAAGATGAAGTGACAACCGACGAGCCTCAGGTAAGAATATTCATGGTTGTGTGTGGTTGAGAGCATTTTAACACCGAAGCTTGATCACTGACCTTCAATCAATGCAGTTTCTGACCATGCTGTTTTAGAGTTACCCATCCTAACACTAAGACAACTACGTTACCCACAATGCAGCCTTCTTAAAGGGCCAGGCTCAGCTGGTAGCGATACATTATGAAGCACATTCAGTTTTGAAAATTGGGTTAGGGTTAGGGGTTAGCATCTTCTACGTGACAGGTGTAATAGATTAAATAAGCAGATACAATGAATAAATAACACTAGTAACACTACCTCTACCGCAGTGTCCTAAAAGGGTTTTCCAGGAGCAGCCCAGCCCATTTACCCGAGCGGTGTTGCCGGTCCAACGCACTGAGCCGTTTCCCGGGTTCAGGCTGCCGAATGAGCCGAGCGAACTCTTGGCCAGGAGCTCCGCACGTCGGCCGGTACGCGGCTGCGCCGAGCTGCTCACAGTGAATCGTTTCGGGACTCTTCCAGCTGGAACTGTAGCAGACCAACCTCCAGTCTCTAATGTTGTTTCGGTGGCGACATGAAATGACTGTGGTGGTTTGTTGGGCGATGCTAAGCTTCCGATGCTAAGCTTCATCCTTCGTCCTCAGATCCTTCCAGACCGACCACAGCACAGGTAGTCTATTAGTTCGATCCACACAAGCACAATAAAGTATATTCTTTTCAAAAAAATGACCGTGACGTGGTGGGATTTTTTTTTTCCAGGGCTCAGAAGTCAATATAATGCTAACCGCTAAGTTGCTAAAATTACAACAGCTGTCTTAGCCGGCAGCGGTGCTAATGGCTAGCTATTAATCAAACGATCACAAATGACGTTCAGGCATCTGATTGGTCAGCTTTATTGCTGGTCGAGCTTCAGGCTGGAAGAGTCCAGTTCCTGCAGGGCTCTTTTCAGATGTTGTTTCCGTAGCAACATCAGTATAAATGTGAGGTAGCATCATCGCTTAGCATCAGCTAACTTGAGCTAAAAAAAAAAAGGAAAAAAAATTGGTGTTTACTGAGGTTAGTTGGGAATGATCCAACCAGTTGTTGGACTTCTTTGCTCCGTCCATTTGTCCATTTTTGGATTAACCAGAGCTGGACGGAGTCACTGCTCGCCATTGTTGCGCAATCCAAGGGTCTGAAGGAAAGCTTTAAAACCGACTCTTCAGAAAAACCAACAGGTGATGCCACAAAGGGTTCATCCAGTTCTCTTTACACAGTCGACGCACATATTAAAGCGCTCCTCTAGTGGTACAAAGTGGTATTACAAGGCATACGGGACCACAATGCCCCCATGTGGTCAGAAGTGTCAATGTCACAACTGTCATGTGACAGAAGAGACAGAAACTTGAGGTTTTGTAATAAATGTAAGTGGTTTCAGGCTGCGGTCACTGGGTTCATGAAGCAGACAGGTATCCAGCTTCATGGCAACCGCGCTCACTCAGAAGAAAGGCCCGTTTCTTTCCAGTGTTTTCTGTGCTTTTGTGTCCAAAATATTTGAGTTCTGCAGATTGGCTGGCCACCATTAAACATTCCATGCCTGCCTGAGTCCCGCCTGCACCTGGAGCAGATTTATCTCTGGAGTCGGGAGACCGGCTCGCTGGCTCCTCCGTGACCTTCGCAATCAGCCAGATGCAAAAGATAAAAGAGGAAATGTGCGACTGGAACAGACGGAGGACCGTCACCAGCGGTTCACCTGCTCACCGCTGCTGCTGCGGTTCTGGAAACCCGGAAGCTGTTATGGAACCTTTGCTGGTTAAAACTGTTGCGGTGTTTATCGCTGCCCAGAATGAATAACTGGCTTCGTTCGTGAGTGGAAGCGAAGCGGTGCCATCTGGGATTTGTTCTCGCATCCTTCCCCCTCCTTCTCGTTTGGTTTGGCACAGCAGATTTGAAGAGATGAGATAGAGCTCCAAACTTGCACAACAAACGGATGGCAGGAGTTGACTGTGATGTGGCAAAGCCCAACGGAGATGCCTTGCTGTAGCCAAATTTGGCGTCGCAGATCAAGGAAATGAGGCCAGGGAATGGTCAAGATGACACGAGGCAAGATATCCACATAAGTTTTTCAGCTGGACCTCAATGAGCCAGAAATTTAAATTGCACATGATGTGGAATATGAGCTGGTTGCATAAGGCCTTTTCCTGTTATCCAACGCAGACTCAGCAAATGATCAGATCAAGATCTTTTCCTGTCAGAACCTTTTGTTCCCTAAACTCGCATTTAGATGTGGGGCCCATATCAGCTAACAGAGAGCTCCAGTATGGACCCAGTTCTGGTTAAATTTCTGCTGATGTTACCGGACCTCCAGTCTACCGAGGTCCTGGAAGGCTCATGGCAGGTTGCCCAGCCCATTTACATGCATTCTGTGGACTTTCTCCAGGAGCGTAGCGGATATGCACACGCCGTACGCCATCTTAGGCGTTTATAACTGTGCATTGCCGTGTGCGTCGCTCCGTGATTACACCACCGACCACTAGAGGGCAGCATGGGCTCCCTTTTGCAGCGCTGTAGCCTGCAGTACTGAGCTTCCTTTTCGTTTACTGCCATTACGAAGCTCAAACGTGGCAGCAGAGCAAACAGAGAGCATCTTAGGTGAGCTGGGGCGTGTCTGTTATTTGTTTTGGGTTGATGGTCATCATGGCGGTTTTCCTAATTGGTAATGAATCCATCACTGTCTTCCAATCAGGGCGGTCAGTGGAGGATGAAGGTTCCAGTGAAGGTGGTGGAGGTTGAGAGCAGAAATGCTTTCATTTACTAGGGTTAACTGGTTATAGTGGTTGTTCATACTTATGCTACACATAAAAGTAGAACATTTTAAATGAGCCTCAGATGTGACGAGGATAATCACATCCACTTTCTGAGTTATAGTTTCTTGTTGTCTTCTTCACGCGTGAATAAAGAACAAAATCAGTGCAGCATCAGTATCAATGTGGTGAAAAGAGCTGAACCAAAGGCTGATTTATATTATAATATAATATAATATAATATAATTGTAGTACTACTTGCCTTAATATATTTTACAAAAAATCTTGACTTTTCAAGAAAGAGTCATATTGTTAAAATATAAAATTTTACGACAATAGAGTAGTATTTTAGCTTAATATTGCAAATTTTTGACTTTGACTTTATCAAAAAATATAAAATTTTACAAAAATACAGTAGTATTTTAGCTTAATATTGCAAATTTTTGACTTTGACTTTATCAAAAGATATAAAATTTTATGACAGTACAATAGCATTTTAACTTAATATTGCAAATTTTTTGACTTTATCAAAATAATTGACACAAAATTTCGGCTGTACGTCATTAAATTGTGAATTCTCGTAACTGCGTCTTTTTGCCCTAAAATCGAGAATTTTTGCTGAATATCACAGCTGTTATTAAACACAAATTTATTGTCATGAACTCCTGAATTTTCAAAATTCTGAATTTGTGAGATAAAATTACAACTTTATGCTACAAAATTGCAAATTTCGAAAAAAAACTGCAGCTTTATGTCTTTTAAACATGTGATTTTGTTGTAAAAATCCCAAATTTCACAGAATCTTAGATTTCTATCTCCGTATTACAAAATTGCATTTTTATTTTTTTTACATGAATTGCGTTTTTTTTCAGTGCCATAGAAAACAATTTTTTTTGTCACAAAAATCTCAGATTTCTTTTTGACATCAAATCAGGACTTTTTGTTGTACAGGTGCCCGTTTTTGTTGTTTCTGTTTTCATCGTAACAGAAACACCCCCCTTCAACCCCCCCCGAGTGAAGGGGGGGATGAAGAGGAGCCTGAGCACCACCTTGAGACTACACGTGCGCGTACCTGCCTGTGGCTGTGACTGGAGTGACGAGATCGCGAACACAAGCGGCTGACATTGGCCACGGTTACATGATGTTTTTTAATTCGGAATTAATTATTCTGAATTAAATGATTCAGAATTAAACTATTTTCCCTCGAGTTTACATGGAAATAGTAATTCTGAATTGAGGTTTACATGGAAAACACGTTTGATCAGCTTTATCCAATTCTGCTTAAAGTCTGGGGGTTGGGAAGGGCTCTGATTGGATAGAGGTGGGGCGGACATCTTTATTTATTTACGTCTACCGGAAGAAAACAAACTTACTCGATTAGCTACAACATGGAGGACTACATTATTAGCATCCTTTTTGGATTTGTTTTGATTTTATCTGTGAAGCAGCACCATGACAACATCATGTCGATGATTTTCTTTCAAAAACAAGGCCAGCGCGGAATATAAGCCTCATCGCGACAGATGGGCAAGGGAACTAGCATGCGCAGAAAGACCAGAATTAATTTAAAGCGGAATGAGTGTATACATGACCGCGGAATTATTCTATTCAGATTTAAAATCAGAATAAATCAACCACTTACTTCGGAATTAAGTTTAATTTGGAATGAACATTTTAATTCGGAATTAGGTGTTTACATGGTCATTTTTAATAATTTTAAATCGGATTTAATTTTAATTCTGAATTAAGGAGAAATTAAACTTCCCATGTAAACGCACTAATTGAGTCCCCCCGCGTGGGGGTTGCTGGACTCTCCTTTAGACAGGTTGAAAACCCGACTCCCTCCATCCAGTAGGGAGTCGGAGTAGAGTCGCTGCTCCTCCACACAGAGAGGAGTCCTTTCAGGTGGATGCCTCCCGGTTCCTTTCCAGGGGAGGTTTTTCTTTGGAGATGTCCAGCTGAGACGGCCTTGGACACCTGGAGAGATTATTTCTTGGCTGGCTTTACTTGGAGTCCTCCCAGAAGAGCTGGAGGAGGTGACTGGTGAGGGGGGAGATGATGGACGGGCAGATGAGCTCCTGATACTGAACCTATGTGGGATCCATGCCACTTGCCCTCTTATATGGCCCATTTAGCCCACTTCCTGTTCGGGGGCCGACGATAACAATGAGGGACCCTCTTCAAGCCCTCTCTGTGCCCACATAGCCCTCCTTTAACCCAGATGGGGCCCACATGGGCGCGCTGGCTGGGGTTTGCGAGCTCCATCCAACGAGGTTGAGGCCTGGCAGTCTGAAACCGAACAGCAGAGCTTGTGAGAAAGTCGTTGTTCTGCACAGGAATGGCTTTGATAATGTTTAGCCAGACTGGTTTTGACACGGCTCGTATTCTGTGGGAGCTGGTTCTGCTTCTCTTTTTCCTGGCTCCCGACCTGAATACCTCCGATCGTGTTATCCTCTCTGAGCGAACGCAAAGTTCTGACTCATAATTACAGCATTTTAAGGATCTGTCATGTTTTGCTAGTTACGGAGTTAAAAGTGGGGGGGGGGGGGGGGACGGAGCTCCAGAAGAATGAAGATTAAGCGGATATATTTCTTTATTTTCCACAAAAGCACACACATACAAAAACCTCAGAGGAGAAATGAAGCGACAATGATCTCCATGCTTCAGGAATGCTGAGTCTCTGCTTTTCATGTCCAGCTCTCGTTCAGTTTTCCTCCTCTTTTCTCTCCGGGGCTTGTCGAGTTTTAAGTGGATAAAGACTCATCTGCATTGTTATCTAAGCGAATCATCTTCAGTCTGCTGCTTCCAAATGCTTTAATCACCATTCATGGATTCCTTCAGGCCCTTTTACTCCTGGCCCTGCCGCTCCGTCTGTCGCTCATCGTTTTTTCTCGAGGTGAATAATATTCCTGGGTTCACCTAAAGCTGCTAATGTGAATGTTTAGCATTCTTTGCGCCACAGGAGGGAAGCTTATTTTTAGCTTTGTTGACTCTGTCGCAGAAGAAGCTCAAAGCTAATCTCTGTTTTCACATTCTCAAGTACCTCCTGCTGTATTTATAGCTCCTCAAGAGCGACTCTTGTAAAATAACCAGATACCGAAGTGAAATTAAGATATTGAACTATTTTTCTTTGATTTTTCAACTTTTAGCTTCCCCATCGACGCTGATGACACCGAAGCCCATCCCACCCAAACCCAACTGATCCAAAAATGAGCAAATGAGCCTGGAATCTGGCGAGAACGCGTCCATCTTACTGCAAGTTAGCTTTTTTAGCTCGTGCTGAGCTGTGGTGCTAACTAGCGTTACCTCGCATTCGTTCTGCATAGTTCTTTGTGCTTGTTGTGCTCAAATTTAGCGGGCACTGGCATCATCTATGTACCACGCTGGCATTGAGAGGCGGAGTGTGGAGACCCTGGAGAACTTCTCACGCCAACCCACTGACGTTTGGATGATCTAACGAAATAAGGAATCATCGGCCCCCGTCAGCCCTGGAGCACTATGGCTATTCGGTGAGGCGGTGCGTCTGGGCAGAGCGTCAAAAAGTTTAGCTGTCCAGCGTTCTCCATGCTACTGAGTTCAATTGGAAGTTTCTCCTTGTATCCACTGTTGTTGGCATCAGAATGTAGAAAGAGAAAACTCTGCATCCTTATTATAAATGATAAAGGAAGAGCTGATTGTCATCATGGCTATTTTTCTAATTGAGTCCAAATTTAACGAAATAAGGAATTATCAGCCCCATCAGCCCTGGAGGATGTTTTTTCACATTCATCGACAATTATTTTTACAAGAAGCCAAGATGCGGCGTTTCTACCGAGCCTGAGGAAATACGAACTACAGTGATCCCTCGCCAATTCGCGCTTTAAGTTCCGCGGTTTTAGTTATTCGCGGATTTTTCAGAAATATATAATATAATAAAAAAATCAAGAAAAAATCGCTGAAATATCACAGGATGTTGTGCGCATTCTCTCACAGTGAAGAAATGCTGTGAGCCAGCCTGGCCCCTTTAAGAAGGTGGCCTTATGGGTAATGGTGTGGCCTTATGGGTAATGTAGTGTGTGTGTCGTGGGACGGCAGAAGAAAACGAGGTTAGATGAAAAGTGTAGTGAGCATCAACAGCAGCCCAGCGTGTATAGATTTACATTCTCTGTTAACCGACAGGAGCCCAACAATACAACCTGTGTGATGTTACAAGTTCCTGCAGTGCCAGAATAAAGTGCTCTTTCCATGCAGAGAAAACCGGACTGTTTCTTTTGTTGTTGTTAGCATGTTAGCCGCTAATTTTGAGCCAAAAATAGCAGCAGTTTCTTTACTACGGTTCAGAGACCAGAGGCTGTGAAGGTAACAGAATGACCACAGTTGAGCCTTTGTCTTGTTTCGCTGCAGTGCCTCGCTACTTTTCTACATTTCTACATTTTTTAAACATATTTTAAACACATTATTTAGGCTCGGGGGGCTCCAGCTCCAGTTCGTGGATTTTGATCTTCACAGGGCAGTGCCGGTCCCCATTAACCGCGAAAAATAACGGATCACTGTAGTTGCTGCCGACACTCTCGGTACTGGAGCGACTCCATGTAGAGATCAGAGACCTAAAAACCAGCCTGGACTTCTAATGAGCCCAAAGTGAATAAAGTGACTCAAAAACATAGTCGAAACTCGAACAACGCAAGTCACGGTCCCGGAACGAGAAACAAAGCTGCAGTTGGGACCTACATGCTAACGTCATTAGCGCCGCAGGCAAGGAAGAAACCCAGGTTTTATCTGATCATTCCGATCGAATCATCCTCATTTCAGATTTTGACACCAAATCAACACGTGGAAGTTCATCATGAACTGAACCGGACCGGACAGGAATGTTGTTCTGACACAACGTTACACTGACCTTTCCAAAGAGAGATGAGCACCAGAGCAGTCGACCCGACTTTGATGCCAAGAATCCGGTCTGGTTCCTCTGGGTCCGAATGTGATCTCCAGGATCGACATGCGACCGGTCGGATAAATGAAGCATGTGACGTAGGCAGAGCGGCAGCCAGATCGGCATCAACAAAAGACATCCAGAGTGGCGTCCAGTGGAGCAGGAACGCTGGAGAATGTCTGGTGTCGGTGTTATTAGGTGTCGGTGTCGGTGTTATTAGGTGTTCTACAGAACATCCTGGTTGTTCATGTTCCAGATTGGGTTTGAAAAAAGGCTACCGAACCTCTTTTTCTCTCAATGGTAAAGTCCTCTGGATGGAAGTCCAGCTGCCTCCATTCAAACCTTCTGGAACCACCAGAGACCTGGATGACTTAGAGTCTCCTTGACCCGCCACCACCGGTTTGGTGGAGCAGCTGTGAACGGGATCCGTCTCTGGATTGGTCCCAGGCCCGTTTAGTGAGACAGACGACAGACGGTCCTCTTTGGGCCTCCATGGGGATCTGCTGGAACACTAAAAACCTGAGTGCTGAGAGGGTTCACTCGATGTCGAAGATGCTCAGAAGTATAGCTCAGCGATTTTATCGATTCTGCGATATATATCGATATTTTATTGAATATCGAGTATCGATTTTTCAGCCTCGGTATCGATATTCTAAGCTTCTTTCTAAACCTCCGTGTCCCACCTTTAAAAGCTTGCAAGCAACAGTTTGCACTGTTTAAATAAATGAAACTATTTTTCTCAACAAATCTTTTATTCACTTTGTCCAGCATTAGCAAGCTGCCTGTCAGCCATATAATGTGTAATTGATGCTTTCAGTTCAATTAATTCAAGCAAAGTCATTGGAACACTCACAAGATATCACCAAAATCACTTTGTCCCTTTAAAATCTTTCGGAAAATGATGTAAATGTATTGTAAATTGAATATTGTTACATATCGTATCGTGAGCCGATTATCGTGTATCGTATCGCGAGATTAGTGTATCGCTACAGCCCTAGTCATAAGCGTGATCCAAAACTTTTTTATACAGCTTGACAAAGGTTTGCCAGTGATCACGGTTTCGTCAACATCTGGTTTTCGCCGTAGCGCCCGACTGATCGACTGATTTACTGGACTCGTGTTTCCGGCTTCACGTTCGCCTCCTCTACCGCTGGCGCTGCACTGCCATGCCGTTCCCAGAGTTTTCTTGTTTTGTTATTTCTTCTATGTTTCTGGTTGCCAGCGTTTCACCTCGTCTTCCCCCTTCGGTGTGTATATGTGTGTTTGCTTTGGAGAAAGGGGGGGAACGAAGTAGGCACGACTTTTCAAAGGCTCACCTTGTTGCATCCCAAACAGTGTCTCAGTCAAGCTTCAGCATTCGACATTGAACCAGAAAATCTTCTCCTCACTGCAGTTATTCAGTCACATTTCTGGTGACCTACATGTTCTGCTTGGATTAACTTTTCATTTCTCTCTCTCTCTCTCTCTGGAAACATCTCGACTGTGAAACGCCTGATCACTTCAGATAAAATCGGCTGCAGAGACTCAGATGTGGATCTGTAGCAGCAGCTACCATGTGTGTCTTGGTTCCACAAGGACCATTCCTTTTTTCTTTTTCTTTTCTTTTTTTTTTTTTGGAGGGCTGAGTCATCTGCAGCGTCAGGTACTACCTGTGTCTGAGCATTCGTCGCCCTCCTCTGGAGGACGACGGGAACTGCAAACCCATCCCAAAGCGGCTTAAAGCAGCAGTAGCACCAGGTGGATACGAATGAAGCCTTTAATGGACTCAAACCTGTAATTCAAGAGGATTTGCCGTCTTTTAATCTATTTGCCGACATGGAATTTGTGAAAATACTCGTGTGTTTGATAAACAAAGGCACAGAGCCTTTTTCTTTTTGTTGAGTAATTTATCATTTTCAGACCAGCTGAGACAGCCAGTGATTAGATTTCCCCTCGTTAGTGGTGGAAATGATTATACCTGCGGTACATTTCACCAGGTTGTTTTAAACGTTGCCTTGAAGCAAACATACCTGACACATAAATGTATATCTTCGGGGAATAAGAGCGACTGGTGCTGTTTCCTGACGTCTGAGCTGATACTTTTATCCTTGTTACTCTGCTGACATCTAGTGGTGAAGGTTTTAGTTGCACCTAAGTCTCGGTTCGGTGCTCACATTTGAACTGAAATGATGCTTTCTCGCCCTAACGTGTCCCTTCTAAAACTAAGTGCAGATTTAAAGTTGAGATGTTCAAACACTTTCAAAACCTTAAATTGGTTATAGGATGTGTGATTGGACCACTTTAGGGCACAACGATGAGATGTTAACAGATCACAGAGAGGTTTGGCCCATATTCAGCTTTGACTGACTCGAGGAGAGTTTCTGCCCAAAGTCAGCCAGATATCCACCACATCCACACATCTGGCCCACTGTAACTGAGCCATTAAGTGGCCTAGATTGGGCCCAGATGTGCCCAGATCTGCCAGGGACCTGTCAGTCAATGCTTTTTATTATATTTTTTTATTATATTGTATTTTATTTGTATAGCATCTGTTACCATGTCAATTGTCTCTAGGCGCTTTACAGAGACCCAGATCATGACCCCCGAGCAAATATCCATGAGGTTATTATTTTTGTGAAGAGGAGACGTCTCTGGTTGGGTCAGAAGTAGGGCTGTAGTGATACACTAATCTCGTGATATGATATGATACGATACACGATATTCGGATCGCGATATTCATCTTACAATGCATTTACGTCATTTTCCGAAAGACTTTAAAGGGACAAAGTGATTTTGGTGACATCTTGTGAGTGTTCCAGTGACTTGAATTAATTGAACTGAAAGCATCATTCAGCGCGTTTACACGGGAAGTTTAATTCCTCTTTAATTCAGAATTAAAATTAAATCCGATTTAAAATTACCATGTAAACACCTAATTCCGAATGAAAATGTCCATTCTGAATTAAACTTAATTCCGAAGTAAGTGGCTGGTTTATTCTGATTTTAAATCCGAATAGAATAATTCCGCGGTCATGTAAACACTCATTCCGTTTTAAATTAAATCCGATCTTTCTGAGCATGCTCGTTCCCTTGCCCATCTGTCGCGATGACGCTTATATTCCGCGCTGGCCTTGTTTTTGAAAGAAAATCATCGACATGATGTTGTCGTGCTGCTGCTTCAGAAATAAAATCAAAACTAATCCAAAAAGGATGCTAATAATGTAGTCCTCCATGTTGTTGCTAATCGAGTAAGTTTGTTTTCTTCCGGTAGACGTAAATACGTAAAAACATCCACCCCCCCATCTAATCAGAACCCTTCCCAAACCCCAGACCTTAAGCGGAATTGGACAAAGCTGATCAAACTTGTTTTCCATGTAAACCTCAATTCAGAATTACTATTTCCATGTAAACTCGAAGGAAAATAGTTTAATTCCGAATCATTTAATTTGGAAAAATTAACTCCGAATTAAAAAAAACCTAATGTAAATGTGGCCAATTACACATTATATGGCTGACAGGCAGCTTGCAAATGCTGGACAACATGAAATAAAGATGAGTTGAGAAAAATAGTTTCATTTATTCAAACAGTGCAAATTGTTGCTTGCAAGCTTTTAAAGCTGGGACTCAAAAAATCGATACTCGATAAAATATCGATATATATCGCAGAATCGATAAAATCGCTCAGCTCTAGTCAGAAGTGCCCCTGTTCATGGTTATTATAATTCAATATTTCACACTAACTCTGCAGATGTCAGACACCACCAGTGTTATTTTCGTTAATTTTTTTCACTGCTGTTACACAAACGACTCGTGATTTCCCTGACGATGTGTACGTAGTTTCTGGACACAGCCATTATATATTCTTTATATAAGAATATATCATCTTCGTTTTATTGACCAGCAAAAGTTTAAATGAAAGCAATGAGCAAATATTTAAAACAAAAGCTTCAGGCAAATATTATTTTAAAAATTAAACTTATCAAATGTCATGTGTGCAGTTCTGTGTCTCTTTACATGTGTGTTCTGGGTTTGTTCGATCCTCAAAGGGAAATTAATAATCATCCAGTTCAACTCAACTTTATTTATATAACATCTATTACAAAGCAAACTGTCTCCAGTTGCTCTTCAGAGACCCCCGAAAAAATATCAACTATAAGTAATAATATTAAGTTTTAATTGAAGAAACAATGGCAAGTTTTTAAAAAAAGAAAAACCTTTTTGCTAAACAGTGGCAAGAAAAAAACTCCCCAAGAGGAAGAAACCTCGAGCAGGACCTGGATCATGAGGAGGACCTTCCTGCTGAAAAAAAGAGGAGGATTGAGAACCTGGAGAGGAACAGATATATTTAGGGCAAAATATATTAATAGCAATTATCCATCGACCTGTCCAGGGTGTAGAACGCTCAGATAGACTCCAGCAGATCCCTGGTACCCTGGATAGGACTAAACGGGTCTGGATGATGGATGGGTGGATGGTAATTAGCCATTAGCTGGAGAACTAAGAATTCCATGTACTTATATTATGATTGGTTCATTGTTAGTACATGAACACTGATAATATCGTTGGAGTCTTTGGACCTTATTGACACCAGAGGAAGGTTCTCACCTGTCCATCAAGATCTGCTGCCACCTTGACCTTCACCAACGAGGACCGGCCTCCATCAAGTATCTGTTGTGTATTTTGGGCCTGACTTATTCAAATCAGCTGCTGACAAAGTGCTAAATTACATTGTTATCTTCAGATTAAGTATTGTACATGCGACACGTCCCAGAGGACAGGAGAAATTTACCTTATCATTCACCGATTCCATTTGTCACCGCTGACCCCAAAAACCTATACTAAAACGCTGGGACGCTGCGTAAGACGTAAATAACAACGGATTGCAATGATTTTCAAACCTCACAAGCCCATGTTTTATTCCCGAAAATAAAAAAAATGGAACGAGCATTTGAAAACTAATTAGGTTCACTGTCAACGAGTCGGTAGCATGACTGAGTATTAACGGGGCGTTTCAGTAAGTAAAGACGGGCAGAGGTTCACCAATCTGAGACACATCTCGGTTGTTTTCTCACATGCTGGTGTCCAGCCTGGCGCTGTCTCGGTGCCACTGTATCATTTTCAGTTAGTTCGGTTCACATTGTGTTGTTTTCACTGTCGTCCAAATGCCACTGCAAGTCACATGACAACCGTCAATGATGTCACTGGTCAATAAAGCATAATGTTTCCATGACGTGAAGAGGTGACAAGCACGGTGACACAACAACTACCTGTTTCCTCCATGTTACTTGTCCGTACCGCTCTGGACGAGCTAAACGGTCTATAAATGAAGCGTTCGCCTTCACAACCGACGGCGCGCTGTCCGGCGGACGACAGAAGCCTCTTTAGCTCAAACACGTACTATACCACCTGTAGTTGGGTCGGCCCATGTCTGAAGCTTTCACACCTCAAATGAACCGCACCAGAGTTCAGTGACAACCAACCGCTCAGCAGCCGTTTTTGGTGATCACCAGAGTGCGGTTATCGTGTTCACACTGACCCCAAGCGGACCGCACTCATGACCAAAACCCCTTTAGTCCCGCAGAGTAAAGAGGGGAGGAACCATCTAGATATTATCAGACAGGTCAACAGCTGCATCTGTGATGGTCTGGGCTTGATTAGTGTCTGTGGGGACAGCTGGAACATCTGGAACGACTCCATCAACACGAAAGAGAACATAGAGGCTTCAGATCAACACCTGCTCCCATCTGGACAAAATCTGGGAACTTTTATCAAAAAAATCTTGAAAAATTCCTGATTCTAACGACAAAAAGTTGTGATTTGGTGTCAAAAAGTCACGAGTTTGAGAAATTTTCAATTTTATGACAAAAATTAGCAAAATTGGGATATTGCAATATTTGCTCTTTTTACAATAAAAATGTGTGATTTTTCAGATGTGAAGTCAAAAAGTTGAGATTTTGCAAAAGTCACAACAAATAGCTGTGATACTAAATTCAAAAAGATTTTTGTGACATTTATGATTTTGTAACAAAATGCCGTTATAGAACAAAGTTGAAGTTAGTTCATAAACTATATTATATTGTAAATAAGTGTCATTTAACCTGGCCCCTGCTCCCATGTGGTGGGGGGGGGGGGGGGGGGGGGCAATACTGAAACCACTTGGGACCCGTGCCTGATACCCATTTCGAGCCTTAGCCCACCCTGTACCCAGTTAGCCCAGTTTTAACCCAGTTGGGTCACACATAGGGCTGTAGCGATACACTAATCTCGCGATACGATACGATATATATCGGAATTCATCTTACAATACATTTATTGATTTTCAGAAAGATTTTAAAGGGACAAAGTGATTTTGGTGACTTCTTGTGAGTGTTCCAATGACTTTGTTTGAAAAATCGATACTCGATAAAATATCTATGTATATCGCAGAATCGATTGATAAAATCGCTCAGCTCTAGTCTCACGTGTGTGCTGGCTGTCACATTTCATAGTGCTACTCAGTCAGCATTTCTATCCAGGGCCCATCTGAGATATAAATGGGATTGTCCCATTTGGGATCGTCCAAGGGCCCCAGGTGAGTTGCTTTCAGTGTTCAGGTACATGGCAGATGAATTGGCGGAGACCCAAAATGGGAATCTTAACTGGGTCCTACTTGGATAAGCAGCACAAAAGAACCCAAGTGGGTAATTCAGACAGGGCCCCATGTGATTGACCCCACATGCAGATGTTTGCTGGGTAGTCGGTCAGAGATCAGGTGGGTGTATATTCTTTATACCGGCTTCATTTTGGTTTCTGTTGGAGCTGTAAACGCCACCAGAAGATCTATTTATTTATTGATTGTATTTTTGCCACACTAACTTCCTGTTCGTCAAATCCTTCAGAAGCCCTGATGAGCAATGAGGTCCGCGAATAGATTGAGTGTTTGTTGTTCAAACTGGTTTCTTCTTTGGGGGTTGAAAACTGGTGAATCTGGAGTCGAACGCTGGACTGTCATCCCAGGTTTCTGGCGTATTCTGACTCACTGCTGTGTTTTTCTCAGATAGAGGTTGACACACTGGCTCCACCCGACTATAACTACCCTGCACCCGAGGACTCGCTGGAGGTGACGATTGTGGAGGAGGAGGAGGAGGAGGAGGAAGCAGAGCTGCCCCAAAGACCCCAGCTCGTGCCTCAGGGTTCTGGAGGATCCGGCGTCCTCATGGGTCCAGACACACAAAAAGGTGTGGAAAAAGCACAGAACATGCAGATCTGCTTCCCCAAAAGCTGTAAAGTTGCTTGATACAGTCGTGTGCAAAAGGTTAGCGCCTGTTCTTTTCATCCTGTGTTGCAAATATAATAAAAATAATAATAATAATAAAAATCAACTGGTTGTAGTGGGTCGCAGTATTCTGCAATTCAGATGATTTTTTTGCCACCACGCTGCTATTTATCTGATAAAAAATAAAGCCAAAACCTCAGACTAGAGGTCCTCACAGGTCCACTTTCATGGACACGAACCCGAATGGAACCGTGAAAATTTGGCCCGAAACCGACCTGACCCGAGATATTATCATAAGTCCAGGAGTCTGAACCCGAATGGACCCGCAATATTTGGACCCGGAACTGACCAAACCCGAGTCTTTAGTTTCTGACCATGAACCGAACCGAGTTACCCGAATAGAACCGAGACAATCCAGCCCATAGTTGCTCATGTTAAAGTTGTCTAGCGTTGAATAAAACTTGATTTTCTTACCTAAAGTTGTCTTCTTCTACCGGTTCAGTTGCTACATAGGCTACGTGATGTAAACAACAATAAATCCACATCGTTATTTTCTTTGTGGATACAGATGCTATTGGTAGCAACTGCTAACGCTAATAGCCTACAGGATGTAAACGCGGACCCAGCCTGTCAGAGAGCACCGACCGGACCCGAGACGAACTGTACCGATTCCGACCCAAACCCAGAATCATGTCTTTTAAATGGACCTGAAACCCGATTCGGGTCGGGTCAGAACCTTGGGTTTTCGGGTTGTCGGGTTGTTCCGAAGACCTCTACTGTAAACACCTTTACTGTTAAGCACGGTGGTGGAGGGGTGATGATACGGGGTCAGACCTGGACGCCTTGGAATCACTTATCAAGAACTCCTCGGTGTACCGGATTACTGTGAAAAAAAAATCGATTTGGCAATATATCGCAATTTTCGGCCGCCCAATATAATATCGATTTTTCAGCTCCTAATATCGATTTTTTTAGGAAAATTATTTAATTTTCACAAATTAATTAATTAATTGTTTAAAATTTAAATGTGCAAAAACACTAATAATAAACAATAAATAGGTTGTTTTGAAGCAAATCATTTTGACTCAGTTTGTCCTCTGAATGATCAATATCATCTGATGAACATATACAGCAACTTTTCAACTCTACTTTTAATTTGGATAGAACTGGGTAACTGGGTAGAATATCGAAATATATCGCAATATTGCGATAATATCGCATAGTGACCCAAGTATCATGATACATATCATACTGCGAGGTCCTTGCCAATACTCACCCCTACTAGTCACTGTCCAGACCTCAACCCGACGTTGGGAGAGCGTCTCGTCATTACCGAAGGTGCATTGAGTTGAGGTGGTGCTCTGAGGCGGTATTTTTCCAACGTCAGGATTTTAAGAGGGCGGTCCGAGCTTTTGCACACGACTGTAACAGCATCGGTCAGTCTGCGCGAGGCTCACGCGCTTCCCTTTAGCCTCTGGAGTTGTGAAAGCAGCAAAGACAGCGTTCTTCTGTCCTCTAACCTCATCACCTGCGTCATCCATGATCACCGTCTCCATGTGCATGTCATGAATGTTTTACTTCGTTGTGTCCGTTGTCGTCCACTTAACCTAATCATCGTTGTGACTGTCTTCAAACCTCATTAATTATGTGTTTCAGTCTCACCTGTCTGTTCATTGATGCCTAATCTTGTCTCTAACAAGAGGTGGAGCTGCGTCTGACGCCCGTTGATATTCTCCATATCTCCGGGGATCTTGAGGCCTCGGGAGCCTCGGGAGCCTCCGGGGCCTCTGGGTCTGGGGGTTCGGGAGACGTGCTGGTCTCCGGAGCCTCTGGGGGCTCAGGGGACATCATCCTGATCTCTGGAGCCTCTGAGGAGCTGGTGATCCCCGGGGGATCTGGGGAGTTCTTGCTAACCGGAGATCTGTTGATATCTGGGGATTTCTCTGGATCTGGAGGCGCCATGGTCTCTGGTGTTTCCGGGGACTCTGGGGACTTTCCCTCTGGAGGTTCTGGGATTAGTATAGAAGTCCCCCTTGGCTCTGGAGTATCTGGAGACCAGTCTGGCTCTGGGTTCTCCGGAGATCTTTTGATCCCAGAGGCCTCCGGAAGCTCTGGGTTTTCTGGGGAGTCTGGCGAGTCCGGACTCTCGGGGACAACTTTGTTACCTGGAGGTTAGTATTTTCCAGAGTTGCTGGTAAAGCTCTCAACTACTTTTTCATCTGTCAGTAACTTGTTGTTCTTTATGTGATTCATGTTGTCTTAAACTCCATTTAACTGCTTCCTTCATAAACGTGGTTAAATGTTGATCTTAACCTTGTGTTGATTGACTGTCCTTCTGAACCTTCACCTCCTAACCCCAACCCTTGGCTATAACAAGAGGAGGAGCTGCCCCTCATTTCCGACACGACCCCCCAGGAGGCGTCGGGTGCTTCTGGGGAGTTCTCGGGAGCTTCAGGAATCTCAGGGGCCTCAGGGGACCAAGAAGCCTCTGTAGATATAGAGGTCTCTGGAACCTCAGGGGTTTCTGGTGTCTCCGCCTCTGGAGACACTGACCTCCCTGTGGTAACCCTGATCCCTAAACCTGGTAAGGGTCAGTATATAATCTAGAACTGCATAAGACACAAAACAAGTGGGGCTTGTCTCATTTAGTTTTAAGGTCAAAGGATTATTCAGCTCATCATTAGGGAGGCAGCGTTTATTCGAGGAAATACAGTAGACTCTATCTGGATCAATCAGCCACAACTTTTACAGTTTGGAGAACTACATTTTCACCCAAGAGCATTTTCACCCGAGAACGCAGGTTCAGAAACAGCTCGGATCCAGAGTAGGCGAACTCTCCGCGCTGAGCTCTGGTTCCCTACAGGAACTGCGGTTCTGAGACTCCAATTCAAAAAGTATTAGGACACAGTCTGAGATAGGTTGTATGTAAAGAACTGGACAAACCCTGGGTGACATCACTCATCGGTGACGGAGCTCATTGTTGCAGCTATGGGGGACGTTACTGACTCCGTCCAGACTAGGGGTGCAACAGTACAGGTGGCTCACGGTACGATCCGTACCGCGGTTTTTGTGTCAAGGTTTCGGTACGGATTCAGTACCGTTTCGATATGTGTTTTGTGCATTAACCCGTTATCATTCCGACGGCCGTAATTTCCGTAATTTACTAAATTAAACCGTAATCTACACAGCTCATATGTTACGTGAGGTAGTCATGCGACATATCTTTGGAAAGCTAAGATTCTTGTGATTCAATCGATGCAAACCATTTCAGGGTATAATCATAACAGCAGGTACAATCATCGCCTGTGTTACACCACAAACAAACAAACAGTTGCAAAATTGACGCAACTTACCAATGAAGCCTTATTGAAGTCATTCCCACAAAAATGGTCTGGTTACATTCACAAAGGTCCAGTCGATCCAATCGACAGTTGTTGTTTTGCTGCCATCACCTGTCCGGAGTGTTGGACTGTCCTGTGTTGAGAAAGCGTAATATCATGATGGTAACGCTGGAGATGCTTGCCCATATTAATCGTATTTCCGTTTGAGTACGGGACACGTCGCAAGCAGCGTTTACAGACTGTTACATTTTTGATAACTGTTTGCACTCCATCGTTGGTGTACTCATTAGCAAAACCAAAATGATCCCACGCCGGCGATTTAAATAAACCTGGTACTTCTTGGAACAGCTTTCTCTCAACTTCGCTACCGCTAGCCACGCCTGCTTGTTTTCTTTCATTTCCCGCACACATGCATGTCCGTATAACAATCAAGTCCAAAGCAAAATTATTAGAACATATGTACCGCGGTACATAAGAGCGTATTGTCCCGTGGAGGTCGTACCGAACCGTACTGTATTTTACTGAGTACCGTTGCATCCCTAGTCCAGACCTGGTTTTTCTATAACTAGGCAAGAAAGAACAAACCTGGAAGCTGCTAGGAACACACCCACCTCACATGAGTCATGACTAGCTTGCTCTTCTCGCTCACGCCAACTTTTGACGCTGCACTCTCTCTAACCAGATCCGGCCACCCTTCGTTATTTCAGACTTTGCTACCAAAACGACACCTGAGAGGACCGCAAAGGTCGAAATGAGGACTAGTTCTGGTTCTGGTGAGGCTGTGGGCTAGCTAGCAACTGGCTAGTGAACCAGCTAGTGAACCAGCTAGTCCAACCTGGAAGTCTTCAACCTAGACAACCAGCCACTTCCTTGCTGGCTCCACCATCCAGTCAACTTCAACTGAGAAGTTAAAATGTCCAACTTTGTCCAAGTTTCCCAATCGCTACATGTGGGTGAATTTTTAATTAATCATATCAGGTAATGTTATATAAAGCAAGAAGTGTATGTATAATTATAGCCGTTGACTTTTGAATAACACCTGGCAACAGCTGGCTTCACTGTTTAGTCTACTAAGAGACAACTGCGACTGGTTTTGGGTTTGTTCAGGTGAAGTAGCCATGAGGACCCAAATCCAGGAGACTGTAGAGACGGGAGGAACAGTCAGGTCCGTTAATCCACAAAAGGTGCCGTACCGGCAGCGAAACAGGCAACTGGCTGGCAGGGGAAAGGTGAAAGACAAATCAATATATGGACACAGCCAGGAGCTGAACAGTCGGGAACAGACGAGACCAGTGGAAGACAAACAGAAGTGAACACAAAGAAACAGGAAGTAGCGCGACACAAATGAATGCTAGACGACAAGAAGTGAGGAAAAACTCAAGAAACACAAGAAAAGAAATCCAAAGTCATGACTGGTTGGCTTGAAAAAAGGGTCATTGGCAAAGCAGTTCCTGTTTGAAGTCCACCGGGGCCAACCAGGGGACACCTGATGGACTGCCTCCAGCTCATCGTCTTCTGGCCCTTCTGTCGCCGAAGATGTCTGAAATGACAGCCGCCGGAGATGAAATGAGACCCAGTGAAGGTCTGCTGGGACCTGGGTCAGTCACAGTCACCCGCAGGTCTACCAAGGCTACCGACCTGGCCGGGACCCACCCAGTGGAGGCAGGTCCTGGCGGATCGCTGCCGGTCCTCATTTCAGATGTGGTTGCGCTTGTTTCGGGAGTCTCTTCAGCAGCGTCACTCAGACACGAGGAGGATTTTAAAAGTCTGAAGAGAAGGAATGTGAGGTAGCTGGAGTTAGCGTTAGCATAGGTTAGCCGTTTTTAAAAGTCTGAACAGAAGGAATGTGAGGTAGAGGGAGTTAGCATTAGCGTAGGTTAGCCGGTTTTAAAAGTCTGAACAGAAGGAATGTGAGGTAGTGGGAATTAGCATTAGCGTAAGTTAGCTGGTTTTAAAAGTCTGAACAGAAGGAATGTCAGGTAGCGGGAGTTAGCATTAGCGAAGGTTAGCCAATTTTAAAAGTCTGAACAGAAGGAATGTGAGGTAGCGGGAGTTAGCGTTAGCATAGGTTAGCTGGTTTTAAAAGTCTGAACAGAAGGAATGTGAGGTGGCAGGAGTTAAAGTTAGCATAGGTTAGCCGGTTTTAAAACTCTAAACAGAAGGAATGTGAGGTAGCGGGAGTTAGCATTAGCGTAGGTTAGCTGGTTTTAAAAGTCTGAACAGAAGGAATGTGAGGTAGAGGGAGTTAGCATTAGCGTAGGTTAGCCGGTTTTAAAAGTCTAAACAGAAGGAATATGAGGTTAGTGGAAATTAGCATTAGCATAAGTTAGCTGGTTTTAAAAGTCTGAACAGAAGGAATGTGAGGTAGCGGGAGTTAGCATTAGCGTAGGTTCGCCAGTTTTAAAAGTCTGAACAGAAGGAATGTGAGTTAGTGGGAGTTAGCGTTAGCGTAGGTTAGCCGGTTTTAAAAGTCTGAACAGAAGGAATTTGAGGTAGCGGGAGTTAGCATTAGCGTAGGTTAGCCGGTCCAGCTAAAACGGATAACTTGCGGTAACTGAACTTAGGTGGGCGTGTGCCAGCCGCAGTCAATCATGCTCGTCCCAACATTTGCAACAATGGCAAAAGGCTTCAAAAGGACTCTTCAGAAAACCTGTGGGTGATGTCATAGAGTTTGTCCAGATCTTAATATAGAGTCTATAGAGTCTACAGAGACAAGAAAATAGCTGCAGCTTTAAGCCAGAATAGATCCGTGTCATCTGCAGCCATGTTTTTATATCAAAGTCATATACACTTTTCTTACGTGGCCAAACATGGAGGAAACTGAAAACAATGAACTCGCTGCAGTGTGCTTCTGTTCTAACAGTCATGTTGTCCATAACCACTCCACAAATCATATTTCTAGAAAGTCATTTTCATTTAACACCCATTCATCGGTTAAGTGTCGGTTAACACTGCTAAAACACCTGGCAAACAGAGGTCTGCTGACTGCCAGACGTCCAGTCCCATGTCCATGCTGATCTAACCTTTGTCTCTAACACCTAATCTTGTCTCTAACAAGAGGAAGAGCTGCTTCCAACCACAACAGAAGTCCCTCAGGAGGGGGCTGGCAGTGTAGAGGAGACAGACAGCTCTGGGTTGCCAGAGCCCGAGGAGCCCGTTGAGCCTGTAGAACCTGTAGAGCCTGTAGAACCTGTCCAACCAGAGGAGCCCGTAAAACCCGTAGAGCCAGAGGAGCCCGAAGAGCCTGACAGGAAAGGTCAGTACTGAGCACCCCTGAGGTCAGAACGAGATATAAAATCTGATATCCTGGATCCCGACTTTGACCGCCACTATGTATTTGTGTTTCATGAGCAGAGTTGAGACTTACGGTCATGTGCAAAAGTTAGTGCCCCCCTTTTTGGTGCATTTTTCTTGACATCATTACTTCAGTTTTTGGTAGGCGAGCTCTGGTCCATAATGGAGAAGTCGTCGACACTATGGACCAGAGCTAATACTAACAGAGAACTCATCACCCTCCCTGTCGCTAAATCATATTATTGCTTTTACTAAACGGTGGTTAAATTAAACATCTAATAAACAAAGTAAACTTACCTTGGAGTAAATGTAGGTGTGTTTTGTAACTTTCCCCACGTTCAGTTCACGGGTCCACTTTCATGGAATCGAACCCAAATAGACCCGTGAAAATTCGACCGGAAACCGACCCGACCCGAGCTATTATCATAAGTCCGGGGGTCCGAACCCGAATGGACCCGCAATATTTGGACCCGGAACCGACCCAACCCGAGTCTTTAGTTTCCGACCACGAACTGAACCGAGTTACCCAAATACAACTGAGAGAGTCCAGCCCATAGTTGCTCATGTTAAAGTTGTCTAGCGTTGAATAAAACTTGATTTTCTTACCTAAAGTTGTCTACTTCTACTCGAATCAGTTGCTACATAGACTACGTGATGTAAACAACAATAAATCCACGTCGTTATTTTCTTTGTGGATACAGATGCTATTGGTAGCAACTGCTAACGCTAATAGCCTACAGCGGTCAGGACGTGTCGTGAATATCTTCTCTCATCCAGCGTTGTCATGTTGGTGATCCGTTGTGCTTTACAGCTGCCGGGCAAACCGCTAATAACACGCTACGGCAACACGATTGTTTCATGACAAACACGCCACGTTAATTAATAATCATTTAACTGCCCCGAGTCCTGACATTGGCTGCCACCGCCAGTATCTTTACCTCTCTGGAGTAAACGCAGACCCAGCCTGTCAGAGAGCACCGACCGGACCCGAGACCAACTGTACCGATTCCGACCCGAACCCGGAGTCACGTCTTTTGAATGGAACCGAGACCCGATTTGGGTCGGATCGGAACCTCGGGTTTTCGGGTTGTCAGGTTGTTCCGAAGACCTCTAATATAAAGTCATAATTTCTAGTCAAAGAGTTGCAATTTTGTGAAAGTCAAT
The DNA here is from genome assembly GCA_018398805.1 of Hirundichthys speculiger. NCBI lineage: Eukaryota > Metazoa > Chordata > Actinopteri > Beloniformes > Exocoetidae > Hirundichthys > Hirundichthys speculiger. The sequence continues at coordinate 223,241 of JAGFBZ010000342.1, read as the reverse complement.
ACTTCACGATTAAAAGTCACAATATTTCGATAAAAAGTCAAATTTGGTTATATTGGATTGTATGATACAATATTGTAAATAAGGGTCTTTTAACGAGCATTGATTATCTACCAATGAATAAACGATGATAGAAGCTTAGAAGAAAAAACAAAGGAAAACTAGAAAAGCACTCAGAGAGCGCAGACCTCCGCCAAGCGCAACAATTCCACCATATAGCGATTTACAGATTGCGATAAAATCAGCGTTCTGGATCAGATCCGGATCAGCCTTTAAAAATTGATAGAGGTTCCCATTGTCAATCCCTGAGTCTAATTTTATGAGTTTTGGGCAATAATTAACGCAGATATTGAGGAACAAAATTTTTGGCTGCAATGTTATCGAAAATTTGAAAGTGATCCAGAATCTTGGATTTCTTCCGGATCACACCCAAAATGAAATTAGTTCTTCCTTTTTACATTTCTGACAACTCCTGAAAATTTCATCAAAATCCATTCATAACTTTTTGAGTTATCTTGAACACAGACAGGTTAGGGTTACGTCTACGTTAGCTAACTAACTGGAACAACAGCAGTATTGAGCTGTGATGTTTGTTGCATTTCTTTTCTTGTTTCTCTGGCAACACGAGATGACTCATGTTGGAAGTGAACGCTGAGACGACTGAATAAAGTTTTATCATACCTCCAGTATACCCAGTCAATGCTGGATCAGCACCACCACTAACCTGAACCCCCCCGCAGGGACTTGTTTCAGCTCCGTGGGAGTCCAGGACTGTTTCTGGTAACCGAGACATGCGTCATACCTGATGACCTATAAAACTACCCTGAACCCCCACGAACGGAAACTACCTCCTGAACCACGTCATTCCAAAACCATTTAGTCTTTTAACCGTTCTGATGAGGACTCGCCCCGTCACGTGATCCGGTTCTAACAGCTCTTTAGCTGTCAGGCGGCACCAGAGATACTCAGAAGAGTTCCTGGTCGACTCAACGACTGCTGCAAGGTGCCACCGGTCGTGTGCCTTTAAAGCAGCCCCAGACTGTATCATCATCCTGCCACTGCCGTGCTTGACAGTGAGGTCTTCTGCTGTAGACGGAGCTGGGATTCAACTCCCAACTCTATTTGTAGGACATTTCTGCAGAAGTCTCGCGGTTTGTTCAGGTGCGGATTTGTTGCTCTTTGACTTCTTGGACCGGGGGGTCACGCAACAGCGGACTCTGGTGGTTCTGTCCGGACCTGTGACCAATGCAAAAAATAAGTACTGTAGTGTCATTTTCACAGAGCGGTTTTGAACGACTGCGGATATTTACAGCGGGCGCTGCTACTACAGTTAATACGGTAATCTAGCGCCGCTAGTGAGAGACGTAGCGTGGAATTGCATGTGTTTGTTGTTGGCAATGGAGCCACACATGGCCAAAGTCCCTCTCTGACATCACAGGGTTTTCAGGGTTTAATTTTCTACTTGAAGAGGCCTTCAATTCTTCAGGCATGGACTTGCACCATTATTGATTTTATTCTGAGGTTTTAATTTTGGTTGATTTGAAATAAAAGTCTTAAACTTATTTAAATGCATGGGACTGCTTTTATTTATGATAAAAGATATGGAATATGTTGGAATATTTCCTGCATTTGAAGTTAAAATAAAAATTAGTTACTTTTTCAAAATACGTACTTTGGCTCGGACCTTCTACTTATGCAAAATTTAGTAACCGGACCTCGGTTACTTTGAATACCCCTGTCTTAGACCCACTAAGATAAGATGATGGCTACGTTGGGCCCTGACTTTTGCACATGACTGATGCCGTTATACTACCACAATACCACACACTAAGCGCCTCTTATTCCTCTGAACTCCATATTTTTCCCAGGTATGCCCACTTGCTTGCTGTGCACATGCCTCGGTGGTTCGGTCTACTGCGATGACCTGAAGCTGGATAGCGTCCCACCGCTGCCCAAGGACACCACTCACTTCTACGCCCGCTACAACAGAATCACCAAGATCAACAAGTCCGACTTCGCCTCCATGAGTACGTTTGCTGGTTTTTTTTTTGACCGGGTACGCTTGACCGGGTGGAGGTGGATGCCGGGAATCAAGTCTTACGATGTTGGGGTTTTTGTTCGCCTTCTTCCAGACAAGCTGAAGAGGATCGACTTGACCGCCAACGAGATAACGTCCATCGATGATGGAGCTTTCATGGGTCTGCCCGAGCTGGAGGAGCTGGTGATCAGAGAAAACCACGTGGCGCAGCTGCCGGCTCTCCCAGAGACCATGACCCTGATCGACGCCAGCCACAACAACATCGGCTCCAAGGGCGTTCATAAAGAGGCGTTCAAGGTGGGCGCCGCCCGGCAACTTCGACCAGAGCTCAGACAGAAGCAGATGTTACGCGGCTCCGCAGTTTTCAGACCATCAAGATTATTTTAAAACCTCTCACCTGCCAGGGCCGTCGGTGGTTCACAGTTCCTCTCGTTGTGTTGCAGGACATGACCGGTCTGCTGTACCTGTACTTAACGGACAACAACCTTGATTACGTCCCAGTGCCGCTGCCAGACAGCCTGCGGTCTCTACACCTACAGGTACGTTCGCTTTGGCGCTCACGCCTCTTAATGAACTGAAACGGTCTCGGTGGTCAGCGCAGGAGGAAAACCTCCACAGTGACACATCCACGCTGCTGCAGCGAAGGTCAAACGTTTCTGGTTTCTTTCCAGAAGCGTCTCAGAGTAGCTAACTGGAACTTTGGTCCAGTCCTCCTGACAGAACTGGAGGAACTGAGGCGGGTTCAAAGGTCGTCCCTTTCAGCTCTGACCGCTAATGTCAGGACTGAGATCAGGTCTTTGTAGTTCTGAAGCCTCATTGTAACTATTCACCCCCCACATCATGATGCTGCCACCCCTGTACAGATGGTGTCCTGGTCCTGAAAATGGTTCTGACTCTGGTCCTGGTGCTGACTCCGGTCCTGTTACTGACACTGGTCCTGTTACTGACTACGGTCCTTTTACTGACTCTAGTCCTGGTCCTGACTCAGATCCTGGTCCTGACTCTGATCCTGGTCCAGACTTTGATCCTGGTCCTGACTCAGATCCTGGTCCTGACTCTGATCCTGGTCCAGACTCTGATCCTGGTCCAGACTCTGATCCTGGTCCTGACTCAGATCCTGGTCATGACTCCGGTCCTATTACTGACTCTGGTCCTATTACTGACTCTGGTCCTGGTCCTGACTCTGAGTCTGTTACTGACTCAGGTCCTGGTTCTGACTCAGGTCCTGGTCTTGACTCTGATCCTGGTCCAGACTCTGATCCTGGTCCTGACTCAGATCCTGGTCCTGACTCTGGTCCTGGTCCTGGTCCTGACTCTGATCCTGTTCCTGACTCTGGTCCTGGTCATGAGTCCGGTCCTATTACTGACTCTGATCCTGGTCCTGACTCTGATCCTGGTCATGACTCTGGTCCTGGTCCAGACTCTGGTCCTGGTCCTGACTCAGATCCTGGTCCTGGCTCTGGTCCTGGTCCTGACTCTAGTCCTGTTACTGACTCTGGTCCTGGTCCTGACTCAGATCCTGGTCCTGACTCAGATCCTGACTCTGGTCCTGGTCCTGACTCAGATCCTGGTCCTGACTGAGATCCTGGTCCTGACTCTGGTCCTGGTCCTGACTCTGATCCTGGTCCAGACTCTGGTCCTGGTCCTGACTCTAGTCCTGTTACTGACTCTGGTCCTGGTCCTGACTCAGATCCTGGTCTTGACTCTGGTCCTGGTCCTGACGCCAGTCCTGTTACTGACTCTGGTCCTGGTCCTGACTCTGGTCCTGGTCCTGACTCTAGTCCTGTTACTGACTCTGATCATGGTCCTGTCTCTGATCCTTGTCCTGACTCTGGTCCTGGTTCTGACTCTGATCCTGGTCCAGACTCTGGTCCTGGTCCTGACTCTAGTCCTGTTACTGACTCTGGTCCTGGTCCTGACTCAGATCCTGGTCCTGACTCTGATCCTGGTCCTGACTCAGATCCTGGTCCTGACTCTGGTCCTGGTCCTGACTCCGGTCCTATTACTGACTCTGATCCTGGTCCTGACTCTGATCATGGTCCTGACTCTGATCCTTGTCCTGACTCTGGTCCTGATTCTGACTCTGATCCTGGTCCTGACTCTGGTCCTGGTCATGACTCCGGTCCTATTACTGACTCTGGTCCTATTACTGACTCTGGTCCTGGTCCTGACTCTGAGTCTGTTACTGACTCAGGTCCTGGTTGTGACTCTGATCCTGGTCCAGACTGATCCTGGTCCTGACTCTGGTCCTGGTCCTGACTCTGAGCCTGTTACTGACTCAGGTCCTGGTCTTGACTCTGATCCTGGTCCAGACTCTGATCCTGGTCCTGACTCAGATCCTGGTCCTGACTCTGGTCCTGGTCCTGGTCCTGACTCTGATCCTGGTCCTGACTCTGGTCCTGGTCATGACTCCGGTCCTGGTCCTGACTCAGATCCTGGTCCTGACTCTGGTCCTGGTCCTGACTCTAGTCCTGTTACTGACTCTGGTCCTGGTCCTGACTCAGATCCTGGTCCTGACTCAGATCCTGACTCTGGTCCTGGTCCAGACTCTGATCCTGGTCATGACTCTGGTCCTGGTCCAGACTCTGGTCCTGGTCCTGACTCAGATCCTGGTCCTGACTCTGGTCCTGGTCCTGACTCTAGTCCTGTTACTGACTCTGGTCCTGGTCCTGACTCTAGTCCTGTTACTGACTCTGGTCCTGGTCCTGACTCAGATCCTGGTCCTGACTCTGGTCCTGGTCCTGACTCTAGTCCTGTTACTGACTCTGGTCCTGGTCCTGACTCAGATCCTGGTCCTGACTCAGATCCTGACTCTGGTCCTGGTCCTGACTCAGATCCTGGTCCTGACTCAGATCCTGGTCCTGACTCTGGTCCTGACTCTAGTCCTGTTACTGACTCTGGTCCTGGTCCTGACTCTGGTCCTGGTCCTGACTCAGATCCTGGTCCTGACTCAGATCCTGGTCCAGACTCTGATCCTGGTCCAGACTTAGATCCTGGTCCTGACTCAGATCCTGGTCCTGACTCAGATCCTGGTCCTGACTCTGGTCCTGGTCCAGACTCTGATCCTGGTCCTGACTCTGATCCTGGTCCTGACTCTGGTCCTGGTCATGACTCCGGTCCTGCTCCTGACTCAGATCCTGGTCCTGACTCTGGTCCTGGTCCTGACTCTAGTCCTGTTACTGACTCTGGTCCTGGTCCTGACTCAGATCCTGGTCCTGACTCAGATCCTGACTCTGGTCCTGGTCCAGACTCTGATCCTGGTCATGACTCTGATCCTGGTCCAGACTCTGGTCCTGGTCCTGACTCAGTCCTGGTCCTGACTGGTCTGGTCCTGGTCCTGACTCCTGAGTCCTGTCCTGTTACTGACTCTGGTCCTGGTCCTGACTCACTGATCCTGGTCCTGACTCAGATCCTGGATTCCTGACTCTGGTCCTGGTCCTGACTCTGGTCCTGGTCCTGACTCTGATCCTGGTCCTGACTCTGATCCTGGTCCTGACTCTGGTCCTGACTCTAGTCCTGTTACTGACTCTGGTCCTGGTCCTGACTCTGGTCCTGGTCCTGACTCAGATCCTGGTCCTGACTCAGATCCTGGTCCAGACTCTGATCCTGGTCCAGACTTAGATCCTGGTCCTGACTCAGATCCTGGTCCTGACTCAGATCCTGGTCCTGACTCTGGTCCTGGTCCTGACTCAGATCCTGGTCCTGACTCAGATCCTGGTCCTGACTGATCCTGGTCCTGACTCAGATCCTGGTCCTGACTCAGATCCTGGTCCTGACTCAGATCCTGGTCCTGACTCTGGTCCTGGTCCTGACTCAGATCCTGGTCCTGACTCAGATCCTGGTCCTGACTCAGATCCTGGTCCTGACTCTAGTCCTGGTCCTGACTCAGATCCTGGTCCTGACTCAGATCCTGGTACTGACTCAGATTCTGGTCCTGACTCTGAGCCTCTTTGTCTTTCGTTGCAGCGCAACAACATCCAGTCGATGAACGAGGACACGTTCTGCAACCTGAACGACTTCAACTACATCAGGAACTCGCTGGAGGACATCCGTCTGGACGGGAACCCCATCAACCTCAGCAGGACCCCCCAGGCTTACATCTGCCTGCCCCGCATACCCGTCGGGGACCTAGTTTAGCCGCACACGCCCCCCCAACAACCACAACCACACATATCTGTACATACTGACACACACACACACACAGACACACACTCCAACTTCAGCTGCAATAGTTTCTGATAAACTGTCACACAAGCTGCTGACTTTGGGAACAAAATCCTTAAAACTGTTCGGAAAATTTGTAGCATTTTCACCTTTAAATTAAATAAAACAGACACATAAGACTGAGACAATGAGGATTGATCATCTAGACGCCGTTATCTCCTCGAAACCATCGTTCACACCTTTAAGAACTTTCTCAAAAAACCAAACTGCTCCAACAACTTGATTTAACATCAAAACTGTTTTATTAAAGACTCAAATGTCCTGCTTTTTTTTTCCTGTTCAGTGAAAATTAAACCAGCCAGTAATATATTTGTTTAAATATGTTCGTTTTGTAAAAAGAATAAAAAAATAATACTAATATTAAGAGTAACGATGACCTTCATCTGCATTATTGAAGCTGGAGCTCAATGAAAGGAAATCTGATGCAATAAAAGACGCATTTAAACACAATTGTTGGTTGTAAAGTCTGTATTGTAATATAAAAATATATATTCTGATGATTTTTTTCTTTTTTTTTTTACATGAATTGCAATAACTAGTATATTACATTTTAAAACAGGTGTTTTAACCGTGCACAATAGCCTGCAGCCAGGAAGACTATTGTTTCATTTGGGGGGTCGGGGGGGGGGGGGTCGGGGGAAGGGGGTGGGGAGGGTGATGTTAAGATTAATGCTATTGTGTGCTCTGTATGGAATAACCACAAGTGAATAAAGTCATTTTGAAGACCTCTCCGAATTGGGAGTGGCTCAACGTTTTTATTGACGACTTAAAGGTGGCGAATGTGGTTTTATTTTGATTTCTGTGATGATGTAAATTTAAAAAAATGGCCCAGAGACGCATCAGTGGTTCATCCAGACAGCCTTCGAGTGAGCCGCCCCAACCCTAAAAAACTAACAGTGTTTCTTCCAGGACTGGACGTCTCAGCAAATCCACCTCCACAGTCAAGAAGACCCCAAGACCCCCGACAAGTACGGAGGACCGAGGAACAGGAATAAAAAATTTGGCAATTCAGGAAAATGAAAAAATTGACTACCATATTGAATAGTGAATTATTTGATTAATCCACAAATGAATTTAACTAATTTAAAAAGGTATTTTCCCATTTGGTTATTTTAATTCAGTTCAAAAATACTTTTAATAAATTTCCCTTTGAGAATAATTTTTTTTGTTAATTATGTAATTCATAATTAATTACTAAATTATCTATTTGAAAATGCATCTTTAAAAAGAGAAATTTAAACAGAAGTTCACAATTAACCCAAAAATTTCTAAACTTTTCCAACGACCAATCAGAGAGCTCCACTGCATCCAGGAGCATCGTTCAGCCTCATCGAAGCTAAAATGAGACAGGAAGGGATTCGGAAAGTTCAGAGGATTTCAAAATAAAACAGAAATGGGAAATGGAGGTAGGAAATGTATAATTAAGTTTGTCAATTCAATTATTTATTTCTCTTTGTGAAAATGCATTTTCAAATAGATTTTAAAATCACATTATTAAACCATTTATATATTCTTTTTTAAGGCTCAATAAAATATCCAAGAAGAAAATACTTAATAAATTAACCTATTTATTTACCGTACCGTACCGTCTTCTTCCGCTTATCTGAGGTCGGGTCGCGGGGGCATCAACCGGAGTAAGGAAGCCCAGACCCCCCTCTCCCCAGCCACTTCCTCCAGCTCCTCTGGGGGGATCCCAAGGCGTTCCCAGGCCAGCCGAGAGACATAGTCCCTCCAGCGTGTTCTGGGTCTTCCCCGGGGTCTCCTCCCAGTGGGACGTGCCCGGAACACCTCACCAGGGAGGCGTCCAGGAGGCATCCTAACCAGATGCCCGAGCCACCTCATCTGGCTCCTCTCGATGCGGAGGAGCAGCGGTTCTACTCTGAGCCCCTCCTGGATGACCGAGCTTCTCACCCTATCCCTAAGGGAGAGCCCGGCCACCCTGCGAAGGAAGCTCATTTCAGCCGCTTGTATCCGCGACCTTGTTCTTTCAGTCACTACCCAAAGCTCATGACCATAGGTGAGGGTAGGAACGTAGATCGACCAGTAAATTGAGAGCTTCGCCTTCTGACTCAGCTCTCTCTTCACCACAACAGACCGGCGCAGCACCCGCATCACTGCAGATGCCGCACCGATCCGTCTGTCGATCTCCCACCTTCCCTCACTCGTGAACAAGATCCCAAGATACTTAAACTCCTCCACTTGGGGAAGGACCCCATCCCCAACCCGGAGAGGGCACTCCACCCTTTTCCGGCTGAGGACCATGGTCTCAGATTTGGAGGTGCTGATTCTCATCCCAGCCGCTTCACAACCGGCTGCGAATCGCTCCAGAGAGAGTTGTAGATCACGGCTCGATGAAGCCAACAGAACCACATCATCTGCAAATAGCAGAGACCCAATCCTGAGGCCACCAAACCGGATCCCCTCAACACCTCGACTGCGCCTAGAAATTCTGTCCATAAAAGTAATGAACAGAATCGGTGACAAAGGGCAGCCTTGGCGGAGTCCAACCCTCACTGGAAACAAATCCGACTTACTGCCGGCAATGCGGACCAAACTCTGGCACCGGTCGTACAGGGACCAGACAGCCCGTACAAGGGAGTCCGGCACCCCATACTCCCGAAACACCCCCCACAGGAATCCCCGGGGAACACGGTCGAACGCCTTCTCTAAGTCCACAAAACACATGTAGACTGGTTGGGCGAACTCCCATGCCCCCTCCAAGACCCTGAAGAGGGTGTAGAGCTGGTCCACCGTTCCACGGCCGGGACGAAAACCACACTGCTCCTCCTCAATCCGAGACTCGACTATCCGACGGACCCTCCTCTCCAGGACCCCTGAATAGACCTTCCCAGGGAGGCTGAGGAGTGTGATCCCCCTGTAGTTGGAACACACCCTCCGGTCCCCCTTTTTAAAGAGGGGGACCACCACCCCAGTCTGCCAATCCAGCGGTACTGTCCCCGACGTCCACGCGATGCTGCAGAGGCGTGTCAACCAAGACAGCCCCTCAGCATCCAGAGCCCTGAGGAAAGGCAGATCACAACCTGGTACTGCTCAAACCTCACTACACACCAAGAGTGAGGAGGCTACCAACATCCACACGCTCTTTCAGGAAGTGGTCTCATGAAGCGGAGCAGGCTCTGCAAGACTGTTTTGAAACCACAGACTGGGAAGCACTGCAGGAGTGTCACAATGAGAACATGGAGGAGATGGTTGACTGCACCACGGACTACATTAACTTCTGTATGGATGCTGTTGTTCCAGTAAGAACGGTACGCTGCTTTGCTAACAACAAGCCCTGGATTACCAGTGACATCAAAGGCCTCCTGAACCAAAAGAAGAAGGCCTTCAAAGATGGTGACACTCAGGAGCTTAAGCGGGTACAGAAGGAACTCAGAGTCCAGCTCAGGGTGGCGAAGGAGAAGTACAGAAGGAAATTAGAACAAAGAATGCAGAACAACAGCATGAGGGAGGTGTGGGAGGGGATGAGGACCATCACCGGCTGTACATCAAAAAGGAGTACCCCCATTGAGGGGGATGTGGGAAGGGCAAACCAGCTGAACCAGTTTTTTAACAGGTTTGATCAGCCCATCCCATTCACACCTAGGAGTACAGCAATCCCCATCCACCCACCCCCACAAGCCATCACCAGCACAGAGGAGGACACCCCCCCTACCCCCCTCACACCACCCACGATCACAGCAGCTCAGGTATATGGAGAGCTCAGAAGGCTGCGCCCCAACAAAGCTGCAGGTCCAGATGGAGTTTCCCCCAGACTACTGAAGGCCTGTGCGCGGGAGCTGGGTCACCCTCTACAGCGCATCTTCAACCTGAGCTTGGGACAGGGGAAGGTTCCTCAGTTATGGAAGACATCCTGCGTCATCCCAGTCCCGAAGAAACCACATCCTGGGGAAATGAACGACTTCAGGCCGGTTGCACTGACGTCACACGTGATGAAGACCATGGAAAGGCTGCTGCTCCATCATCTGAGGCCACAGACCCAACACGCTCTGGACCCTTTGCAGTTTGCCTACAGGGAAAAGGTGGGAGTAGAGGATGCCATCACCTTCTTGCTCCACAGATCTCTCTCTCACCTGGACAGAGACAAGGGTGCGGTGAGGATTACCTTCTTGGACTTCTCCAGCGCCTTTAACACCATCCAGCCTCTGCTACTCAGAGACAAACTGTCAGAGATGAGAGTAGAATCACACCTGGTGGCATGGATCACAGACTACCTGACACACAGACCTCAGTATGTACGACTGGGGGATTGTAGGTCCGATACTGTGGTCAGCAGCACTGGAGCACCGCAGGGTACTGTGCTCTCCCCGGTCCTGTTCACCCTATATACATCCGACTTTCAGCACAACTCAGCGCTCTGCCATGTTCAGAAGTTTGCGGATGACACGGCCATTGTTGGATGTATTAGGGGCGGGCAAGAGGGTGAGTACAGAGAAGTGATCCAGGACTTCATCACATGGTGTGACTCCAACCACCTGCTCATCAACACCAGCAAGACCAAGGAGATGGTGATAGACTTTAGGAGAACCAGGACACGGCCTGAACCCGTTCAGGTCAAGGGAGACTGTGTGCAGGTGGTACACACATATAAATACCTAGGAGTGCTGCTGGATGACAAACTGGACTGGACTGCCAACACGGATGCCCTGTGCAAGAAAGGACAGAGCCGTCTGTACTTCCTCAGAAGGCTGGCGTCCTTCAACATCTGTAAAAAGCTGCTACAGATCTTCTACCAGTCTGTGGTAGCGAGCGCCCTCCTGTACGCTGTGGTGTGCTGGGGGGGCAGCCTCAAGAAGAAGGACACAGCACGCCTGGACAAACTGGTGAGGAAGGCAGGCTCTGTTGTTGGCGCACAGCTGGACAACCTAACATCTGTGGCAGAGCGACGGACGCTGAACAGGCTCCTGTCCATCATGGACAACCCACAGCACCCATTGCACAGCACCATCTCCAGACAGAGGAGCAGCTTCAGTGACAGACTGCTGTCACTGCCCTGCTCCACTGACAGACTGAGGAAATCATTCCTCCCCCACGCCATGCGGCTCTTCAACACCTCTCGGGGGAAACAATAACACAAATTGCACCTTCATTGTAATGCTATTTTATATTTTTATGGCACCCTCATTTGCAATGCTATTTTATATTTTTTGCACCTTCATTTGCAATGCCATTTTATATTTTTTTTTTTATTTTATTAACCTTATTCCTATTTTGTTACTTATTTTATTGCTTTAAGTTACTTATCTTGTTGCTCTTTTTTTTTTTTTTTTTCTTTACTATTTGTACTCGCAAGCTGCTGGAACTGCAAATTTCTCTTTGAGATGAATAAAGTATCTATCTATCTATCTATCTAACTCCGGGCGGATCTCATCCACACCTGGGGCCCTGCCACCGAGGAGCTTTTTAACCACCTCGGCAACCTCAGCCCCAGAGATAGGAGGGTCCGCCCCTGAGTCCCCAGACTCTGCCCAGCGGCGGAGCGTCAGGGGGGACTGGGGGGGCGGCACTCCCCTGGCCCGGGCCCTGGAGGGCCCGGTGAAAGACGAAGAAACAGACCTCTCCCTAAATGTGGGTTACACTTTGCACATCCGTGGATTCAACCATTTCTGCGCAAAATAAGTCGTGCCACGTCTGAGGTAATATATAGGTTTCCCCAGCCAGAATAAATCATGGTTGGTCAAAAAATTTAAGACTAACTTTGGTCATGTAGTTTTATTCAACACAGTAAATTAAATGTTGTGCTGCATGGCTGGCTTCATGTTCACTCTCAAAATTAACTTTACAATGTGCAAAGTTACAAGATCTCCAAATGTATTTTGGGTAAAATCGTCATCAACAGCCGTCCATCAGCGTCATCATCAATCACTAGTCAACAGAGTCAACGCGGTGGATCAAAGACTAATGTAATTATGAGTGGCAGTTCATATAAACATAAAAGTGGAGCGACAAAATGCAAAGAAAAAAAAAAAGAGCGCAGGAGAAAAGGAAACTTAAAAAGCTGGACACGTATTTTGTTCGTCCCAATCCTGGAGATGAACCTGATATTGTTGGCATCGAGTCAAGCCCGCAAAATGTGGCAGCGCGGTCAGGGAGCCAGATTTACAGGTACAAATTCTCACAATCACTGACACAGAAAACAATACGCGAGTTAGTTGTAAACTGCTAATGTGGTTGTTATCTGAGTAGCCCGGCCACCTAATGTTATTATTAGGGGCCAGGTAGCCTAACGTTATTATTAGGGGCCAGGTAGCCTAATGTTATTATTAGGGGCCAGGTAGCCTAATGTTATTATTAGGGGCCAGGTAGCCTAATGTTATTATTAGGGGCCAGGTAGCCTAATGTTATTATTAGGGGCCAGGTAGCCTAATGTTATTATTAGGGGCCAGGTAGCCTAACGTTATTATTAGGGGCCAGGTAGCCTAATGTTATTATAAGGGGCCAGGTAGCCTAATGTTTTTGTTCTCATGGTTTGTTAGACTTCATGTTGGTTTTGTCAGGTTACGTCAGCAAGCACAAGATGATGAGCTCGTCGTATAACCTTTCAATAGTGGTGAGTACTTCTGCTATTTTATATTGAATCTTTGTTTGTATGTGAACGTGTGGGCCGCTGTGCCGATTTTACAAAACGTTCCCACTATTGATACAGTAACTGTGCTCTCATTAGTTGAAGTTGCTCGTTAAAGTGGGTGTCAGAATGATGATGTAGCTACCCGTGGTGCTGAACTGCTTTGACTTTGTGTTGTTATATTGTCTGGCCCCTAATAATATGTTATGTTAGACTTCATGACGGTTTGATTGATTTAAAAATGACATGGTTGCTGATCGTGGTGTTGATCTCTTCCTCAAATGCTTTAAGCTATGTGTCAAAAATGTAGTAATGCTTGTAAGTCCCGCTGTTGCGGGCATACGTATGTTGTAAAACGATGTAATCACAAGCTTTATTGGGTTTAAAGGGCCCGGTCATGTGCCCCGCCCCCCGGCCCGGCAGTGACATGTTCCGCTACTGACTCTGCCTCCTCATTGGAGGACGTGTCGGCGGGATTGAGGAGGTCTTAGAAGTATTCCCTCCACCGATCCACAACGTCCCGAGTCGAGGTCAACAGCTCCCCATCCCCACTGTATACAGTGTTGACGGAGCACTGCTTCCCCCTCCTGAGACGCCGGATGGTGGACCAGAATTTCTTCGAAGCCGTTCGGAAGTCGTTCTCCATGGCCTCTCCAAACTCCTCCCATGTCCGAGTTTTTGCCTCAGCAACCGCCGAAGCCGCGTCCCACTTAGCCTGCCGATACCTGTCAGCTGCCTCCAGAGTCCCACATGCCAAAAAGGCCTTATAGGACTCCTTCTTCAGCTTGACGGCATCCCTCACCGCTGGTGTCCACCAACGGGTTCTGGGATTGCCGCCACGACAGGCACCAACGACCTTACGGCCACAGCTCCGGTCGGCCGCCTCAACAATAGAGGCCCGGAACATAGCCCACTCGGACTCAATGTCCCCTGCCTCACTCGGAACATGGTCGAAGTTCTTCCGGAGGTGTGAGTTAAAGCTCCTTCTGACAGGAGACTCTGCCAGATGATCCCAGCAGACCCTCACAACACGTTTGGGCCTGCCAGGTCTGACCGGCATCCTCCCCCACCATCTGAGCCAACCCACCACCAGGTGGTGATCGGTTGACAGCTCCGCCCCTCTCTTCGCCCGAGTGTCCAAGACATGCGGCCGCAAGTCCAACGATACGATTATGAAGTCGATCATCGAACTGCGGCCTAGAGTGTCCTGGTACCAAGTGCACATGTGGACACTTTTATGCTTGAACATGGTGTTCGTTATGGACAGTCCATGACGAGCACAGAAGTCCAACAACGAAACACCACTCTGGTTCAGATCAGGGGGGCCCTGCCTCCCAACCACACCCCTCCAGGTCTCACTGTCGTTGCCCACGTGAGCATTGAAGTCCCCCCAGCAGAACGAGGGAGTCCCCAGATGGAACACCCTCCAGTACTCCATCCAAGGACTCCAAAAAGGGTGGGTACTCTGAACTGCTATTTGGTGCGTAAGCACAAACAACAGTCAGGACCCGTCCCCCCACCCGGAGGCGGAGAGAGGCTACCCTTTCGTCCACCGGGGTAAACCCCAATGTACAGGCGCCAAGTCGGGGGGCAATAAGTATGCCCACACCAGCTCAGCGCCTCTCACCCGGAGCAACTCCAGAGTGGAAGAGAGTCCAACCCCTCTCGAGGATACTGGTTCCAGAGCCCAAGCCGTGCGTCGAGGTGAGTCCAACTATATCTAGTTGGAACCGCTCAACCTCACACACCAGCTCAGGCTCCTTCCCCGCCAGAGAGGTGACATTCCACGTCCCTAGAGCTAGCTTCTGCAGCCGAGGATCGGACCGCCAGGGTCCCCGCATCCGGCCACCGCCCAGCTCACTGCGCAACCTATTTATTTACAGATTGATTAATTAATTTGCGGTCTAATAAAGTCATCTGTACTTTTATCATAATGCTTGTAAACTACCGTCCCAGTGACACCTCTGGTCTTCCGTACATCCACCTACTGAGTCCTGGGGTACTTCACATAACCCGCCTGGTCTTAACTGTGTTTATTTTCATTAAATAAACATTACGGTGTAAAAGTAGCATGTTGTTGTTCATCTGAGATTATATTTGTCTAAAATTATTACCCACTATGATAAAATGATTTTTTACTTTGTTTTTATAGCATTAATGTTCAGGTGACAGAACGAAACTAGAACAAAACCACAGATGTATTCTGGGTCAAAAACATCTCTCCATCATGGACCTGTCCCTCTCAAGTGTCCAGGTGGAGAAAATTAAAGGGATTTAAAACTAATGTACATTTTTTGAACAGCCTGCTTCAGGGAAATAATATTAATTTAGGCCACTAGAGGGCAGTGTTGCTGAGCAGTGACAGCCTGCTGCGTCACTTCACGGCAGAAAAAGAATTTTTTAAGTCTTATGTAACTTGACACACTAAATGTTATTTTAGATAAGATAAAAATAAAATGAAATAAAATATATAAGAAATTATTATATATTTTTATTTTAACTTCAAGTAAAATGAAAAAATCCAAGAAATTAAGAAAATTAATTTTATGTCAAAAATGGCAAAACAAAAAAATTAAATGTACTGTAACTTTTTTATTTTGATTTTAAAAAGACAGAAATCAGGAAAAAAAACGTTCATATAAAACTGAGCTATTTTATTTTATTTCCATTTACTTTACTCTACTTCAGTTGATATAAAAAATAAATTACATAAAAACTATGTGATTCTTTTTATTTAATTTCAAATAAGGAACAAATAAAAGTATTATATTTTTTTATTTTAATTTCCTATAATATGAAACAAAATCAAATCAAATACATTAAAACTATTTTGTTAATAAAGTTTATTTATTAAATAAAAATAATTTTTCAATTTCAAATAAGATACAGAAAATAAATTAAATTATTTTATTTTATAACATGTTTCACAAATTAAAGGTATTTTTATTTTACTTTTAAATAAGTTTAAAATCAATAAAATATGTACAAAATGATTTTTTATTGCGATTTCAAATAAAAAAACTGAATCAAATCGAATAATCAAAACTCTTTTAATTTTATATTATCAACTGTTTTATAATTAGAAACTTTTTTAAATCATGTTTTGCTTTACATAAGATAAGATAAAATAAAATAGTAGTAAACTCAAATCTGACATTTTAAGTCGATTTATTGCATGTCAAAAAAGACAAAACAAAAAAATTAAATAAATTGTAACCTTTTAAATTTTATTTTGATTCAAATAAGATAAAAATAAGATGAAACATATTTTATACGGTGTTTTTTTCTTGAATTGGTATTATGTATTACAGCTTTAATTGTAATATAATTACACTGTATTTATTTGGACCACAGTTAACATTTGTTTTCTCTTTAATGTGCTCTGATGTGTCTTTTGTTGTTAGCTGGTGCTTTATAAAATCTAATTAATTATTTAATTATTTAATTAATTAATTATACTATTGATATGTTTACTTATCTGAAAAAATATAAATGAACTGATGACAAGATGTTTTGTTTTGTTTTGTTTTTCTTAAGAAAAAATAAAATATTTGTCATTTATCATTTAGCAGGACACATAAATATTTGAAGCAGATAAAAAAAAAGTTCTGGAGTTCACTTTTCTTCTGTTTCGTATCTTCATAACTGGAAGGGGCCTGACGTCACACCGGCGGGCGTGGCCTATGCGGGAAGCTGGCTAACTGACAGGCATGTCGATGAAAACGAAAGTTCAAGTACAAGTTTCGTGAAATGCGCGATGGCGGCCGCTCTTCGTAAGTACCGAGTAAATATGATGTTTGTGGCGGTTTTAATGTTTTCCAGGAGACTTAATCAAAACTTTAACTTTCTTTCTCTGAAGTGTCCTGCTTTATATTTCATCCAGTGACGGTTTGACATTGTTCCGTTAGTCTAAATCAAATGTTGTGCGGCTGAACGTGAAGTGATTTACAGGATCTAAAGCTTTCATTTCCTTCACACTGCAGATAAAAACAAGGGTTTAAATGAAAAGAGCAGATTTACTTACATGAGTAATAAGTTCTGGTTTCAGTTTCGATTTGAAGCAGCAGTTTGGTTTTCTCACAGAGAACCTGCATTTATAACCAAAACATGCCCCGCAAAGTCTTTTGCTTTTAATCGTTTATTCAAAAAGTTTAAATTTAGAGAGCTCTGATGTGTCCATGACCATTCTATACTGAGATTATGAGCCTGCACGTGCATACATCTACCAGCAGGGTGCAGCAGAGCAGCATAAAAGGGGCGATGCAGCATCCTGCAGCCGGAAAGTAAAACTCCAGTTACAGTTACATATTTATTAACAACAAAACAGAGTCTCTCTGAGGTAGAGATGAACAGAGGTTCACCTGTCTGTGGAAAACTGGAAAACTGTAAAGATGTTGGAATATCTCATCATCTGCAGCAGATAATATCCTCAGAAGAGTCAGAGGATCTGAAGAAATCTCTGTGCGCTGATAAACTACTGATGCATCAGGAAACATGAAGGAAAAAATTAAAAAACAGAACCAATGAGCAGCTCCAGTTGCATATCAGTCAATTGTGGGACGACGTTACTCAGACCAGAAACTCCCATCAGCTCCATCAGCTGGTCTCCACAGTTCCCAGTCGTACATTTGTTGATGCTACTCTGAGTTGTAGCAGCTCTTCTAGGTGGGGGCTCGTTGGTGCGTCAGCTCTGGCGCAGGGTTATAATAGTTTTGGATTTTCCATTAGTTTTAGTTTTTATTTAATTCTTAGTTTAGATTTTTTCAAATTCAGTTAGTTTTAATTCGTTTTTAGAGCAGTTTTGCTAGTTTTTATTCGTTTTTGTTTTGAAATACTTAGTTTTAGTTTAGTTCTTATTAGTTTCAGTGTTAGTTTTAGTTTTATTTTGTAAATTAGGGTTGTAATTTTGGTTGGAGTGAAGCACTGAACTTTTTGAAGGCTATCGAATCACATAGTCGTGTTTACATTCTGGTCTCAATAAACATATTTATCAATGCATCTTCCCTCTTGTGGTGTTCCTGCGTATTTACTGACCAGCAGCTATCTGGTCTCCGTGGAAACAGTCCATTATAGTTGCTGTTTTCTCCCGTTCCTTCCCAACGCTGACTGGCCTGCAGCTGTAACTTCTTTCCAGGGGACTAGCTTAGGCTAGCTTATCCAGGTAGTCTTGGTTAGCCTAAGCTAGCCCCCTGCAGCTGTAGCTTCTCTTTCCAGGGGGCTAGCTTAGGCTAGTTTATCCAGGTAGTCTTGGTTAGCCTAAGCTAGCCCCCTGCAGCTGTGGCTTCTCTTTCCAGGGGGCTAGCTTAGGCTAGCTTATCCAGCTAGTCTTAGTTAGGTTCTCTTTCCAGGGGGCTAGCTTAGGCTAGCTTATCCAGTTGGTCTTGGTTAGTCTAAACTAG
>JAGFBZ010000342.1:0-200000 GCA_018398805.1 Hirundichthys speculiger | reverse complement strand
ACGGGGAGTTCAACTTGTCAGTTGTTACGAATAACCTTGTTTCTGTTGAATCCTCCGTCTGGGAGAACTTTAAAATGAAAATGTCCATGTTAAAGTTCTGTAACTTTACCAGTCCGTGTATCAATTAAACATTAAAAAAAGAATTTAAAAGTGATATTTTATAACGTTTTCGTTTTTAAATCTAACACAAAAAAACGAAAAAAAAATGCCTGTTTTTTTATATTTCAATTTTAGACTTGGATCAAAAATACAAAATTAAAAAACGGGCCACAGAACTGAATTTGTTTTATAATGGAGGACTGGACTTTCTGTTGTCATTACACATCTGTGCCACTAGATGGAGCTGCACTGCAGTAACCAGCTAGAGAACAGCAGGACAGTGAACACATGGAGCAGATCTGATGGATAGGGCTGGGTTAAACGATTATTTTTGTAATCGATTAATCTAGAAAATAGTTTTTCGATGCATCGATTAATCTAACGATTCATTTTTAAATCCGATTCGATTTCGATTCGATTATCGATTATCTCCCCATAATTTGACCTATATAGCAATTAATGCAAATTTATCTCCATGAAAAAAACACAAATTTCTTCTTTCAAGTTCAAAAATGAATTGTATTGAACAATACAACAATAAAGTGCACACAGTTGTAGTGCAATGGAATCCTATAATAAAAAAAATAATAAAATAAAACTCCTTTAATAAATAAAACTGCAAAAAACACAATCTGAACCAAAATCTTATCAACATAAAATAAATAAAAAATAACAGCAGCGGTGACAGGTGCAATTTACAAAACAACACAATGTGTGACAGCAGCAACTTAGCCTAATCATTTAAATCTGTGAAATAAATAACAAATAAATTTAAGTATTAGGCCTATTACAGTTAAGTGAACAGTAGTTTAACTTTTAGTAGTTAGGATGCTCTCAGTAAGTGCAGCAGCCTCCTGGGGGGTGGGGGTTGTCTGATAGTAGTCCTCCAAACTTTTCTGCTTATCCCTGTCCCTGAAAACATAAATCACAAACACAGTGCACAGGTTAATAAAACTATATACTTCTAAATGATCTGCCCATACCAATAAAGTATAATAATAATACATTAACCTAAAAGTTAAAAGTTAGAAAACAACAATGAATGTGTATTTAAAAAAAAAAAGACAGACAAAGAAATTAAAAAAAAAAAACTAACTTTAGCATGTATTTGAGGAATGTGTGTCAGTTAAGGCGCGTGTGTGTTTAAGTGGGCACATGTTCTGTGTGTGTGAGGCTGGAGCACAAGTTACGTGGTTCGGTTTGGATGAATGACGGGGTTAATCATTGCAAACAAGGAAAGAAAAAAAAGTTGAAAACTTACGGTGTCTTCTCCTCCACACAAGCAGCTCCCGGGTGCCTCTTCTTAAGGTGCTGGTGCATCGCGGTAGTGCTTTTATGATATGCCGTCTCTATTTTGCACAGGTCACAGACCACCGAATCGTTACCATTAGGTGTAAAGTACTCCCATACTTTTGACACCCTGTTACGAGATAACTTCTTTTCCCCTGACTCGCTGCTACTCGATGCCGCGGCCGCCGCCATTTTTTGATTCTGAGTGACGACGCATCGACGTGCAGTTTCTGCGTCGACGTATTTTTTGCGTCGACGTAATCGATGACGTCGACGCGTCGTCCCAGCCCTACTGATGGAACATGGAGGAATGATGACAAAGTTTTGTTACAGTCCAGAAATTTTTTTTTAGACAGAATTGTTAATATTGCTACCTGTGTTGCTACCTGAACTGTAAAATTCACATATTTTTACCGTTCTCCATGTCTGTTTTAGCTTTTCTGCATGTTTACCTGCTAATTCTCTTTCGGTTCCACAGCAGCCAGAAACAGACTTTTCAAAATAAAAGCATGTGAGCAACATGCGTTAACGCGCGATAAAATAAATGTCGACGTTAATAAATTAATGCATTAATGCGATAATAACGCATAAACTTGCCCAGCCCTAGTTTTTAACCTTGCTGTTTCTTTCCTGTCCTTCATCAGAAATGCGTCAGGTGGGTAAGAAGAGAAAGAGGAAGGTCACTCGACGGCCGAAGTTCAGATGGACGGGGTGAGTTGGAGTTTTACTGCTGTGACACCTACCTTCCACCCACCTCTGCATTTACCTCCGTACATTTTGTATCTAAAACTGTGACGTTGTTGCCTCAGAGTCAGTCAAGTGGCCTGGGGTCTACAGAGGATTTCTCTGGGCTCCACACCGCTGTGGCAGTTCGAAGGAGACGGCGGAAAGTGGTACGACTTCAAACACAGGGTAGGTCATCTGAATTTAACGGTTATCTTCTGTGAGTCGCGTTTCTAAGACGACACCCGATGAATTAAATCCCGTCATTTCAGCAGAGCGGCACCTCCACCGAGAGCTCCGTCACCTCCGACGACATCGAGAGAAGCTACCAGCTTAACTCCGGCGGAGTCGTGACGTTCGCGGTGAGCGGACGCTCGTACCAGCTGGACTTCGGAGGTTGAGTTTGTTTGAATATTGACGTGTCGAGCTGTGTCGAGTGACGTGACGTTTCACAGTTTAACACGAATCGTGCTCCTGGTTGTTCATCACAGGGATGATCCAGACCAACCTGACGAACAGGAAGACGCGCAGGATCAGACGGGTGTTGGTGTGAGTGTTGGAAATTCAATGCATCCAGCACAGCATTGAGTTTTAAAAAACAAAAAGAACAAGCAGAGCATTGCACAGCCTCCCTGCTTTCCATAGTGGGTAAATAAATGTGTTTTATTATATAATAGATGAACATGGGATATCAGGACATGATGCAGTGTTGGTAAAGGCTTTGAGCTTTACGAGTTCTTAATGCCTCGTTTCCACTCGTCTGTCGGTTTGTGTGAAGTACGGACCGCTGTGACGGTGTCGGACGGCGCTACATCCATGGTAACGTGACCGTGACACATCCTTGACGAATGTTTGGGGGTGAAGGTTTATGTTCCTCACCAGGTAAAATTACGGAAAGTCACAAATTTATGCAACATCAGACATTTTTTGGGAGAAACAGCACTCAGTTCAATTTATTTGCAATATAATACAACACAATGCGAATATATAAGTCATATATAACAAAAATGTAATTGTCATAAAAATTGTCAAAAATTAGGCCTCTGCAAATTAAAAAAAATAATTCCATAAAATTACAACTTAATGTCCTAAAATTAAAAAAAAAAAAGTGAATTTTTCGCCATAAAATCAAGAGTCCTGACTTTTTAACATTAAAACAACCTTTTTTTTGTTGTAAAATTAGGGGATCTACAAAATTAAGACTTTCTGACAAAAATTCACAAATTTTTGACATGAAATCTCAACTTTTGAAAAACTGCATATTTCTGTTGTAAAACTAAATTTTTTGTTGTAAAATTGCAACTTCTTAACTTAATATTCCAACTTTTTGTCGTCAAATATTGACTTTTGCAAAATTGCCACTTTTCTATGTAAAATTGCGATTTTTTTTTTTATCAGAAACCGCAATTTTTTTTAAAAAAGCAAACTAATTTTCCAATGTTTCCAAAAAGTCATAGATTGCGAATTTTGTCCTAAAATCTAAAACTTCTCTAAATCATGACTTTTAAACATCAAATCACAACTTTTTTGTTTGTAAAAATCATTAAATTTGTTAAATTGAGACTTTTTGACCAAAATTCTAAAACTTTTGTTTTAAAGTCCAACTTTTCTAAAACTGCACATTTCTATTTTTTAAAATTCACTTATTTTTACATAATTTGCAAATCTCGCACATTACCTTTTAACTAAATATTGCAACTTTTTTCCATAAAATATTGACTTTTGCAGAATTGTCACTTTTCTTTATAAAGTTAAGACTTTATGTCTGAAACCACAAAACAACAAACTAATTTTGCAGTATTTCGATTTACAACTTGTAAATCGCGAATATGGTCCTAAAATCTAAAACTTCCCAAAGTCTTGACTTTTAGACATCAAGTCACAACTTTTTTTTTTTTTAATCAATAAATTTACAAAATTGGGATGTTTTGAGCAGGTAGTTGGCAACAAAGTGTTTTACGTGTAGATCTACACACAGATTTTGTGTTTAACACAAGGGCGTCCAGTCCTTTACAGGTCGGTCTGCACGATCCTGATGCTAACAGTGCTAATGGTGCTAACGGTGCTAATGGTGCGAATACCAACCAACTCGCTGCTGCCATGAGAGCAATAAAGTTTTCTCATAACAACCTACACTTGAAACCTGTGAAAATGTCATTACGTTTTACTGCACAAAACTAATGACACCTCAGGAAACATCAGAAGGAGGAGTTTCATGTCTTCGCCAAAAATGAAGGCGGCTCTAAAAGGACGAGTGAAAACGAGGCGTAAAATCACTGCCGGACAATCTTGACCTACTGCACCAGGCTGCCTTTTGCAGGATGGTTTGGACCTCTTATTGTGCCGTTTGTTATTTGTTAAATTAGTTAAATGAAATGACTAAACTGTTTTGTTTTAGCGGTGTGGTATTCTACGCTTCATTCATGCTGAATAATGTCTTTTTTGAGAAATGTTTTATTTCTCTTGTTTCAGACCTCAACATGCTAAATACTAAGCTCAGGCTAACTCCTCACGCTGCTATACATGCTGCAAAATTGTGTTTTATGGTTTGCTCATCATATTTATATGTTCCTCGTGAGGCCTACCTGTGAAATGACGTGTTAACAGTCAGTGGGACGTCTTAAAGGTTCCTCAAAGCTCATTGGTGGGATGCAAAAAAAAATTAAGAAATTAATAAAAACGAAAATTCAAAACAGTTTTGGTTGGTGTCTTGAGATGTTGTTTCTTTATTTCTACATAAGATTCTTCCCCCATGATGCTATCTGTATTAAAGTAACAGTTTCTGCGTCAGTGTTTCCTCCTCTGGTATCAAATAAAAGTTTTATTCCTGCAAACCCAGTTTTTCTCTTTACGTTGATCTTCTCCAAACTCGACACCAGCTAGACCTAAACATGTTTAAGATGCATTTCAGTTGAAGACGCTCAACTGTTTTGTTTTGTTTTTTTGCTGAAAGTTCACCACATGCTAATTTCATTTTTTGGGGAGGAGAGAGAAGTAGAAGGTGAAGTGATATTGACCCATATACAGTCATGGAAAAAATTATTAGACCACCCTTGTTTTCTTCAGTTTCTTGTTTCATTTTAATGCCTGGTACAACTAAAGGTACATTTGTTTGGACAAACATAACGATAACCACAAAGATTGCTCATAAGAGTTTTATTTAAGAGCTGATATCTTACCATTTTCCATGGTTTTCTTGATTATAACCTAAATCACTTAAGTTTTTACATCAATAGCTATGGCGTTGTACTGCCAAAAACACTGCTTTTATGCATTCAGTGTTTTTCAGTCTGTTTTAGTCACATGATGACGTTTAGTGGTACCAGGTATTAAAATCAACAAGAAAGTGAAGAAAAAATGGTGGTCTAATAATTTTTTCCATGACTGTATATATATCTGGAGCTACTGACTTCTCAAATGCTCGTTTCTCTCCGGGCTTTTCGTCTTTAAAGCACCAAACTCCTCCCATAAAGGAAGGAGCGTCTGCTCTCACCAGGAATCAAAAGTGAAACCAACGTCTCTGCCTGTGAAATACGAATCTGTTTCTGCCACTTCAGCTCAGAATAGTGACTGATAACATGTAGATTCTCTCCTGAAACCTCGTCCGGATCGAAGAGTCTTTATTCCTGTCAGCCCACCGTTTGTCACCATGTACTTCTCAGAGATAGCGGTGAGTCTGCCAGGCTGAAGCTGCTTCTCTGTTCATCTGCTGACTGTTATCTAATCTGGTGTTTGTTTCTTGCAGGGAGACGAGGGCGGTGGGTTACAGCTCCAGGGCGCAGCAGGTCTGTACATGAGGTCTTCACCTTTCAGCTCCCTGACGGGGTCTTTCTCAAGGACGTTAAAGGTTTTAAGGGGTGACCCCAGACGGGTACGAATGAGACCAGGAACTTCCTGAACAAACGCACTGCAAAGTGAATTTCTCTCGTGTCCACAGCCGGCGGGAAGTTTTACGAGTGGCAGCTGTTGGTCGGTCGTCAGTGGCTCAGAATCGAGAACGATCACGTGATCGAGACTCACTACTGTCAGCCTGGAGCGACGGGGATCACCATCAACACGAGCCAAGGGTCAGTGTGACGTCAGCTTATTTCAAAGCTCCTCCCACCTCGGTGAAGTGGAGAACAAACTGGTTTACGTTGGTCAGATGTCACCTCAACCAGCCTTTATGTGTTTAACGAGAATGAAAGAAAACGTGGCCAATACGAAGTACCCCCATGATTCAGCAGCTGGTAGATCCACCTGTAGCAGCAGCAACGTGGTCATTTCCTCTACAGCTGGGTAGTTCGATCCAAATATCGATAATATCGATACCAACGCTGGTATTGATATCGAATGATACTTGTGTAAAAAGATCGATACTCAAGCCTTTTTTTTTCTCTCCCACAAGCACCGAATGCTGCGAAGTGCGAATTCATTGAAGTTTGTGTCTGACACGTGTCGTCCTGTATCCAGGTAGATCAGAGTGGTCAATTTCAGCATCAGTTCATATTTACTTTCAAAGTACATGTTACTTAAGTAAAAACAACATCATTAAGACCTTGAAATAACCCAATACATGTCATGTATTCCATTGAAAGGTGTTGTCTAAGATAAAATAACATTAGATAATCCTTTATTTATCCAACGACGGGGAAGTTTATAGTTAACGCAAAAGGGAAAGTTCATACAGTACAAACAAAATTACACAAGTATTGAAAGATATAATATAAGAAGTGAACTATTGTAGTTGATGTTCGCCAGAAAAGTTGAAGATCTTCGCGGCAACAAAGATGTGGCTTTGAGGCTCCTCTTTTTCTCTCGATCGATTCGCTGTGCTGTCTGAGTGTCAAGGGTACAAAAAAGGCTGCTCCGAGGCCAACTTTTAAATGCAAAAAAGTGTTTATTACAAGTAAAAGAGGCTTATATCAGACTTTTGCGACAGTCTGGGATCTCCTGAGCCAATGATGGGAAAAATCCCTGAAAAATGAAAAGCACAGGCTTATATAAGTGATCAGACTGGATCTAACTGGACCAGCCTTTCTGTTGCTGCGCTTTGTTCAAAACATCCTTCATAGATTTACGTATAGACTAGCTAGTATATCTCTATAACCTAAACAATACACTGACAGAATACGTACAGGGAATTTCACACACCAACATCGACCCAAATTCCTAAAACAGAAAGAGAATGACCTTGTTGACTCTAACAAATGTCTTGAACTTGTTGACTCTATGGAAATTATCAGACACTATACTAGAAAAAACATTATGAACAGAACAATAATCTCCAAAGAATATTTACAGAAAAATGTTAAATGTGATAATAAGGTATTTTGCTCTCACCTCTAAAGTTTGCTGAAATTGTATTCTAGGTTTTAACAAAATAATCCAAAAACAAATATCACAAAAACACCAAAACACCAGCAGTTTCATGATAGATCAAGCTTAATATGAAAAGGTACCGGTATCGGTATCGGCGATACTGGCCCTCTATTTACTTGGTATCGGATCGATACCAAAATTCCCAGTATCGCCCAGCTCTAATTTCCTCTGAGACGTTATCAGAATTTTACATGGTCGTGGATGAGTTCTATACAACTCGAGACTCGAAACCGGTCCAGCGCTTCGTTTCGTTCCTTGAGAGCGCGCGAAAACGATTACATGCTTGTAACGAGAACATTCCTGAAGGGAAACATCAAGAACCGCTGAGCGACGAGTTTACGACGAAAAGCAGCAATTTTACGTCAAAAAAGTGACAATTTTTGCAAATGTTACAATTTTTACAGTAAAAACACGCAACTCTAGAAAAGTCAATAATTTCAATCAAAAGTTGTGATTTTCTGAAAGTTGCATTTTTTTTTTATAACAAAAGGTTCTGATTTTAGTACAAAAAGTTGCAGTTACGTAAAATTTGCATAAAAGTTTTACAATAAATTTGGGGCTTTAAGGTAAAAAGTTGAGATTTTAATTCAAGATGACCAAGAATTGGTCACCTTTTTGTAACAAGGTCACAGTATTGTGAAATTTTACAACCAGAATTTTGTGTTTTAAGGACATAAAAATGCAGTTTTTACAGTGAAGTTTGGAACATTAGCTTCAAAACAAAAAACCACCAAAGTCACCATTTCCAACAAAAAGGTGCAAATTTTTACCAAATTATTTTTTATTTTCAAATAACTAATATTTATGATTTTAGGAACAAAAAGTTTAAATTATACTAATAGCAAAGCAGCTATTTTACATCAAAAAGTACCAATTTTAGCAAATGTTAAAATTTTTACAGTAAAAACATGCAACTCTAGAAAAGTCAAGAATTTCAATCAAAAGTTGAGATGTTCTGAAAGTTGCTTCTTTTTTTACAACAAAAGGTCATGATTTTAGTACATAAAACTGCAGTTACAAAAAGTTTACAGTTTTAAGATAAATTTATGGCTCTGTCAAAAAGATGAGGTTTTAATTCAAGATTACCAAGAATTATTATTTTTGTTACAGAGTCACAATATTGTGAAATTTTACAACCAGAATTTTGTGATTTAAGGACATAAAAATGCAGTTTTTACAGTAAAGTTTGGAACATTAGCTTAAGAACAAATAACGCCCAAAGTCACAATTTCCAACAAAAAGGTGCAAATTTTTGTCAGAAATTTTTTTTTTTCTAACAAAAAATATTCATAATTTTAGGAACAAAAAGTTTAAATTAAACTAAGAACAAAGTTGCACATTTATGTCAAAATGGCCATTTTGGTTTACAATAATTGAGATTTTAACTTAAAATTACCAAAAAAAAAAATTTACAGCAAAACTGTGATGGTATGAAAAAAGGATTGGTTTTAGAAAAAAAAAGACTTGAAAAATGTTTCATGAACTTTTTTTTTAAAGTCACATTTTTGGGGGGAAAATAAGGAAAAAAAAAGAAAAAATTTTTGGATGTGGTGTTATAGCTCCGTCCAGATTGACGCGCAGCAACAGTCGCTTCTCTTGCTGACGTCTTTCCCTTTGAGCATTGTGTTAACACACACCAGACCAGACAGCCGCAGACGTGGCGGTCGCCTCCTCGGCACCGCCCACTACTCCCCGCCGCCGCACCTGAACCTGAACGTGCTTTCTCAGGCAGGTGTTCATCGACTTCGAGGCGATGCGGACCGGTGGCGCGGCGCTGAAGGTGCAGAGACTGAGCTTCCTGCCTCACGGCCAATCAGAGGACGTTGGCTGGTATTTCAGAGACGACCACCTGTGGTGTGAATACGGATCCCAGGTGAGGAAGCCTCATCCTCAGTTTATTTGACCTCCGTTTCCACCTCTCCTCCTCCTCCTCCTCCTCTTCCTCAGAGCTCCAGCCGGCTGAGCTCATCCATCAGCAGCAGAGATGTCGAGCGCCACTTCGCCCTGAACCCTCGAGGTGCCCTCAGGTTCACCGTGGGGTCCGCGGGCTACTCCATTGATTTTTCCAGTACGAGGTGTTGATCTGAGATCATTAATCACAAGACGACTTAGATGGTGAATCCTCACCAGTGGTTTTCACCTTCTAGCCATGACCCAGACGAACCTCAGCACGGGTTTACGCAGGAACCTACGCAGGCGCCCCAAGTTCACCTCCAGCACCATGGGGTGAGCCTTTCCGCTTAGATCCACGTTTATTTGACTGAAACAGCAGCTGGGAAGCCTCCAAACATTTGAGTTGATGTCCTCATGTCCCATCAGCCCATCCTCTGTCCCGGTCCTGCCCACAGCGGCGTCCCCCCAGTTCCCTGGTGGAGGCTTCGGGTGGGAGTTCATGGGAGACGAGGGCCGGTGGACAGAATACCAGGCACATGTAAGTGTTCATGCTTTACACCGCAAACCACCCATAAACCCAATCTGGCAAAAACAAACAAACAAAAAAAAAAAATCAGAAAGATCATCACTGCCATCTGGTGGCCAAACCGAGGAACAAGTCTCACTGCTGTTTACTGCTGAGAAACATCTGAACTCAGAAAGTTTCAGTCCTCTGGGTTTTATGTGGACCGAGAGCCCACAGGGCCAGATGGGGCCAGATGGTGCCAAATGGGGCCAGACGGGGCCAGATGGGGCCAGACGGGGCCAGATGGGGCCAGCGTGGATGGCAGGATACGTTTGGTCCCAGTCTGGGCCGCTTTTGGTTCCTTTGGGCTCAGTCACATGACTAACAGGTCTTGTGCCGCCTCAAGACTTTTCCACTTTGCGTCAGTTCAGTCTAATAGGGATATTTTTTTTAATCCCTGTTATTTAAAAAAAAAAAAAGGGAGGTTGGGGGGTGGGGCTAAGTGGAGTGGCTGACTCCACCCCCCAAAAACATGTCACAAATATCTCTTTAAGACACATGTGTCAAACAGAAGGCTCGTGGGCCAAATGCGGCCCTTCACAGCATTTTAGATAGATTTAGATTAGATTAGATAGAACTTTATTAATCCCTTGGGAGGTCTCCGTCAGGGAAATTGTGGTTCCAGCAGCTACAGCACCGAATAAATTTATGTGGCCCTCGAGAGCTTGGGCATTATTGGTTTAAATTTTAAACCAATATTTTAAGACTTAAAATAAGCTTACACCGCTTTAAAGCGCATATTGACAATAAACTACAACTCCCATCATGCATTTCGGTAGCTACAGTAGCTACGAGCAAGACAATTGTTCTGAACTGATGGACTTAAGAAAAACCTTTACAAACTAACCCCAATATGTCCGAGAAAAGAAAAATGACATTCTCAAGTATCTCAAGGTGAAATAACAGTCTGTCTTTTGTCTTATGAGGCGGGTGTCAGTTGTGAAAGAGGCATTTCACAAATGACTGCATTTTGACAGCAAACACGGAGCTAAGTATGCTAAATTTAGCCTACAAGATAAACAAAGAACCGCTTCTGCTTCTAAAACCAAGGTAATGGATACTCTTACAACCACAAACTCTGAGTTTAATATAATAATGACTTAAATATTTGAAACTTAAATATATATTAAATACAGAAACCGTTATTTAACAATATAATAAGGTGTAGTTTAATTTATTTTGATTTACATTGCATTTTGTTGCATTCATGCTGTCAATCTGGCCCTTCGAGGGGAACCATGATGCTGATGCGGCCCTCAGTGAAAATGAGTCTGACACCCCTGATCTAGTTTTCCTTTGTTGTTTGTTTGTTTATTTGTTTCATTTATTTATAGCCAGGAGTTAGTGGATGACAGAATTAACGGCCATGACCTTAGATGTCTGGTAGTGTTTCAATGATTTCCGTCACACAAACACATCCTGTCGCCTCGCGGCCTGAAGATCACAGGCATCAAATGTTGGTTTTTAACTGTGCCACAAGCACACAGAGATTGCTTCAGATTCTCTGAATCTTTTGATGATGTCATGAATTGTACACAAGTGAATACAATCCTCGATTTTTGTTGTCGCTTTGCAAGGATCTGGGTCTGTAGATGAGTTGATGGGAAGACAGTCACCGCTCCAACGCTCTCTCCGGTGGGCTTTTAACCGGAAACACCGGGTATCTGTGTGCTAGCGGAGGATCTGCTTGTTCTTGTTTGCAGATATGCTCCTTGGACAGCGCCACCATAGAGGGACGGTACCAGCTAGACCGGGGGGAGACGCTGCACTTCAGGACCAATAGATTCTCGTACACGCTGGATTTCTCAAGTAACCCGCCACATCGACCACGCTAACGGCCCTCTGCTCAGCCGCCGGCCTTCTCAACCACTGTGTTTTATCGCAGGAATGTGTCAGGTTAATGACGACATCGGTACCGCCAGGGCGGTGAGGAGGACTCCCGGCGGCTGGACTCCACAAACGAGCAGGTCAGGAGGAACGGCGCGTCCCTTCGCTTGTCTTTTGATAAAGACGACTGACGATAAGAGCGATTGTATTAACACCTCTCACCCACACGGCTTCTCTCCGGCTGATATTTGTAAATTAACCTCGTATGTATCAAGGGCTTTTAAGACTGCGGGAATTAAACCTTCAAAAAGACGTCCTTGGCTCCTGATGATGCAGCAGCTGCAGGCTCATGAGATTAACTTTATTTCCAACCTTCCTTTTGTCTCTAAAGTTCTTGAGATAGTTGCTGCTGATCAGATAAACGACCGTCTCTGTAGAGACAAGATAGATGATGAGCTTCGGTCAGGATTCAGACATCATCCTGGTGCAGAAACTGCTGATGACCTTCTCGTGTCTCCTGCCAGTAGATCTGTCTCTGGTTCTAACTGGATCCACTTTAACACTATTGATCGACCGGACAGGTTGTTGGGATTAGAGATTAAACTGGTTCCAGTCATATTCGTTGGATGGATTTCAAGTTTATCCAAGTAAATAATGATCGATACAGTCATACGAGGGTCAGTTGTGGAGAACCACAGGGTTCTGTTCTTGGACCGATGCTTTTCTCCTGATACGTGCTGCCTTTAGGAAACATCCTCAGGAATGATATTAATCTCCTGATTCCTAATTCAGATAAAACTGTAGTGCAGTTGGTCCCAAGCACGTCTAGGGGGCGCTCTTGAGCTGTCCAGTTGATTTAGATCACATTTCCAGAGCCTCTGGCTCTACTTTTGGGAACCTCGGTGTAATTTCTGATCGACCCGTCTGTTCACTCTCGTATAAAACAGGCCACCGCGTCAGCTCCCTTTTATATCTGTAATATCGGGAAAACTAGAAACGTCCCGACTCAAGAGGGTGCGGAAACGTGAATCCACTTCATTCCCTCCAGGCTGGATCATTTTGAGGATGCCAACAGTCATGTTAAAAAGCTTCCTCTATGCTCTGAGCATCCTGCCAAGGTTATTATCGTTAATGAAAACAAACGAAATAACGAAAACTAGAATTGAAAAAACATTTTCGTTAACTGAAATAAAATAAAAACGAGTTTTTAAAAAAATGATAACTAACTGGAACTGTATTATGTGTTTATAAAACGAACTAAAATTAACTAATAATTTTTTTCCCCATAAATGTTTGAAATCTATTAACTTTGCTCCACCGTACAACGACAACAAAAAAAAAAGTGATCAGCAGTGATGGCTGCGGGGAAAAAAACCCTTGAATCTGAAAGTCTGTTTGAAAAGCTCGCACAAGAAGGCTAACCAAGACTACCTGGATAAGCTAGCCTAAGCTAGCCCCCTGGAAAGAGAAGCTCCAGCTGCAGGGCAGTCAGCGTTGGGAAGGAACAGGAGAAAACAGCAACTATAATGGACTGTTTCCATGGAGACCAGATAGCTGCTGGTCAGTAAATACGCAGGAACACCACAAGAGGGAAGATGCATTGATAAATATGTTTATTGAGACCGGAATGTAAACACGACAATGTGATTCGATAGCCTTCAAAAAGTTCAGTGCTTCACTCCAACCAAAATTACAACCAAAAAACAAAATAAAAAAAAAACTAAACTGAATAAATTCAAAACTGCTCTAAAAATGAAAACTAAAAAAACTAAAAACTAAACTAAAAACTAAAAAAAAATCCAAAACATTATAACCCTGGTCTCCCCTGTTCTTAGTCTATCTGTTTCTTGTTTTTCCTTTGAAACTTTTGAAGGTCTCTCCCTTGTCTTGTTTTCTTGTCATCCTTCCTTGTTTGTTTCCTTTGAATATTTCTAATGATTTGTTCTTTGTTCCCCTGTTCTCTTGTTTGTCTGTACTTTTGTCTTTCCTTGGTATTTGTATTTAAGTCTCTTTCTTTCTCCCTTAGTGTTGCCAGATGTCCTTTTAGGATTTTCTACTTTTTCTCTCGTGTTCTCGTCTGTGGGTTTCCCCGTTTGATCCTGGCTTTTGATTTTTACCCAACCGATCCTTTTTTACTGACAGTTTTTGTACAACAAGAGCCTTGATTTTACGCCAAACAGTTGTAGCGCGTCTTTGACGTGTTTTAAATCTCTCCCTCAGTTCGAACGCCGGTCCAAGGTGGCAGTTCCAAGACATCGGAGGAATATGGACGGATTACTCCAAAGTAAGACACAACGCTCTCCTGGCGCATGAACAAGGTCGTGAAAAGTTGTTAACGGGGCTCTATTTCTTCACGTGGCCGCAGGGACATCGTCGGTGCAACATCTCCAGTCGGGACATTGAGCTCCAGTACCAGCAGAACCCGTCAGGTACCGTGATGTTCAGCACCGGTAGCTTCAGCTATGAACTCGACCTCTCAGGTGAGCCGCGAACACGTCCTCCAGCCAGTCTTTCTTCAGACACACGTTTATCTGTCCATGTCTGACCGACGGGTCGTCCCAAACGTCTTCTCGTAGCCATGACGCAGAGGAACCTGTCCACCAACACCACCAGGGCAGTGAGGCGACTGTAGCAGGGACCCAGACGACGGCGGTGGAGGCTGAACGTCTGAAGATGCCTCTCCTGGTGGACGTGGACGTAGACCGACTGCTTTCTCTCTTTGTAGTTTAATGGGTTTATACGGTAGTTTTAAAATATTAGAGTTTCCTCTTTTTGTTCTGATGTTCGGTTAAAAAAAAAAAACGTAATCTGATCGTGGTGGATCTTAGCAGGAGGCTAACGCCATTATTTATTTTATGAAAACGAAGCCAGAACGTAAATATGTTAGATTATAAAGTGTCTACCAGCCTGTAGATCCATCTGTAGCAGCTGTTTCCTGTCTGATGTTATTAGCGTCTCGTGCAGTTCTGGTGGACTGTTTTGGTCTATTCTTCTTAAGGTCTGTTGAGGCCCCGCCCACAGCGTTACTGTCCCGTCTCATGACCCTGATCCTGACCAAGCTTATTTGACGCCATGCTGTAGGGTTTACATTCACTTTACAAAGCTGAAGAAAATAAATAAATAGATTATACAGTTGGAAGGCCTGCTTCTTGGCTTGTGGACCCCCGCCAGTCCTCCAACTGAGTCCTCTACGACCAGTACTACCTCCATAACGTCCTCTATCAGGACCATTCCTCCAACAGGACCAGTACTGTGACCCACCCGTCCTATCAGGACCAGTACTGACGCCGGTCCTCCAGGACCACGCCATACCCTCTTAGGCACTAGGACCAGTACTGTCCTCCAACAGCCAGTACTATCCTGACCAGTACTGATGCCTGTCTCTGACCAGTACTGACACTTCCAGGACCGCCTTCCTACAGGACCAGTACTGACGCCGGTCCTTACAGACCAGTACTAGTCCTCCACAGGACCATACTGACGCCGGTCCTCCAACAGGACCAGTACTGACACCGTCCTCTAGACCAGTACTGACCGCCTTGACCATGTACTGACGACCATGTCCTCCAGACCATACTGTCCTCAGGACCAACTGACACAGTCCTCTAACAGGACCAGTACTGACTCCATCCTCTACCAGGATTCCCTCTACACGGTCCTACCTGACCGCAGGTCCTCTTACCATCAGGACCAGTACTGATGTCCTCCAACAGACCCAGTCCCTCTATCAGGACCAGTACTGATCCTCCTCCACGGACCAGTACTGACCAGTACTGACGCCGGTCCCTCTACGGACCAGTACTGACGCGTCCTCCAACAGGACCAGTACTGACGCCGGTCCACTAACAGGACCAGTACTGACGCCGGTCCTCTATCAGGACCAGTACTGACGCCTGTCCTCCAACAGGACCAGTACTGACACCGGTCCTCCAACAGGACCAGTACTGACCGGCCTCTATCAGGACCAGTACTGACGCCAGTCCTCAACAACAGTACTGACCCGTCCTACGACCAGTAGTGACCCACTACCAGTGCCAGTCCTCTGACCAGACTGACCCTCCTCCAACAGGACCAGTACTGACGCCGGTCCACTAACAGGACCAGTACTGACAGGACCGGTCCTCTATCAGGACCAGTACTGACCCAGTCCTCTCGACAACAGGAGTACTGACTGGTGAGGACCCAGGGTACTGACACCCAGTCCCTCCATCAGGACCAGTACTGACGCCGGTCCTCTATCAGGACCAGTACTGACACCAGTCCTCCAACAGGACCAGTACTGACGCCGGTCCTCTATCAGGACCAGTACTGACACCAGTCCTCTATCAGGACCAGTACTGACACCAGTCCCTCCACAGACCACCTCCTACTGACCAGTGACGCCAGTCCTCCCTATCAGGACCAGTACTGACACCAGTCCTCTATCAGGACCAGTACTGACACCAGTCCTCCAACAGGACCAGTACTGAACCAGTCCTCTATCAGGACCAGTACTGACGCCGGTCCTCTATCAGGACCAGTACTGACGCCGGTCCTCTATCAGGACCAGTACTGACAGCCGGTCCTCTATCAGGACCAGTACTGACGCCGGTCCTCTATCAGGACCAGTACTGACACCGGTCCTCTATCAGGACAAAAAGGTTTCACCGCTCTGTACTCAACGTCCTGTTCCCTCCTGGAGGAATTACTGAATGAGAGACGCAGATCGTCAGTTTGAAGAGACTTTTACCGAACGTTTGAAGATCAAACTCATAAAACAGTCGCACAAAACAATCAGGGAGACAAAAACTGATTAAAAACAGACAAATGAGAAACTACAGATTGATGCAGCGGTTTTGTTTACAGCCTATTTATTTACAGTTTTTGGTTTAGTTTACAGTCTTATTTGTTTAATCTGATGTGAATCATCGGTAGAAACAGGTATCAACACAAACTGAAACTCATCCTGTTCTTCAATAAATCTCTAAAATGATTGTAAATTCTGTTGTCTGCGTCCTTTTTTTTTTCCTTCTGGGTTTGATGTTTCCTGGGACAAGATCTTACAACCCGCCGACATGGAGCCAGTTTTCATTTGAAGGCCCAGATGAAACCGTTGTTCTGGCATCGTTATCGGTTACACTTCGGTAATTAAGCCACGATGGTTGTAACAGCTCAGGTCCACGTCGTGTCATCCCAGCAGGTTGAGTCCAAGTGGGAGGTACGTTTAGTCACGGTTCCCCGACTGACCACTAGGGGCCCTGAAGGTGAGTCAAACTGTCCCACAAAATGTCCGACATTTGCAGAAGAAATCAACACGTTCACCGTGTTTATAAAAAAAAAAGTGACCAATGCTCAACATTTATGTCATGTGACCTCACAGGGGCGTGTACATCTGCCGCTGGCAGCACCGTATCGATGAGCGAATCCGGTCCGGCACGTCTCACGGTTCCACTTTGGCCCAGGGGCTAACATGCTGCCCCCATGTGGTCGGATGGATTGATTCTACTAGGGCTAGGGAAGTTAACACGTTATTATCGCGTTAAGGCATTAATTTATTAACGCCGACATTTATTTTATCGCGCGTTAACGCATGTTGCTCACATGCTTTTTGTTTTGAAAAGTCTGTTTCTGGCTGCTGTGGAACCGAAAGAGAATTAGCAGGTAAACATGCAGAAAAGCTAAAACAGACATGGAGAACGGTAAAAATCCGTGAACTTTACCGTTCGGGTAGCAACTCAGGTAGCAATATTAACAATTCTGTTTTTTAAAAAAAAATTCTGGCCCGCAACAAAACTTTTGTGTCATTCCTCCATGTTCCATCAGATCTGCTCCATGTGTTCACTGTCCTGCTGTTCTCCAGCTGGTTACTGCAGTGCGGCTCCATCTAGTGGCACAGATGTGTAATGACAACAGAAAGTCCAGTCCTCCATTATAAAACTAATTCAGTTCTGTGGACCGTTTTTTAATTTCGTATTTTTGATCCAAGTCTAAAATTTAAATATAAAAACAGGCATTTGTTTGTTTTTTATTTTTTTGTTTGTTAGATTGAAAAATGTAATAAAATGTCAGTTTTTAATTGATTTTTGACTGACAATTGAAAATGGAAAGAATGATTGATACACGGATTGGTAAAGTTTCTGAACTTTAACATGGACATTTTCATTTTAAAGTTCTCCCAGACGGAGGATTCAACAGAAACAAGGTTATTTGTAACAACTGACAAGTTGAACTCCCCGTTAAAAGTTTCTGCTATTACCTCAGAAATTACCTGTTTTAATGTTCTGATTGTGCTGAGACACAATCATTTTGTTGGATTTTGTTTGTAGACTTTTTTTTTTTATTTTTTATAAAAACAGGATGACATTAATGCCCTGGTAGTGGCAATAAGCTTTATTTTATTGTACATTTTTTTTAAAGATGAGATTTACACTAAATATGTGTTACTGACAAGTGCTGATGTTAAAAGTGTTTGAACAACAAATGTTATGACACTTTAGTTTACATGGCAGCAGAACATTTAAATAAAAGTGACCTTTACACTACTTTTGAATTCATTATTTGATTTTGCGTATACAATGCGATTAATCGTGATTAATCAGGGAAATCATACAATTAATTGCGATTAAACATTTTAATTGTTGCCCAGCCCTGGTTTTCTACACAGAGCAGCTTTACTCACCTGTTCACTGATTATTCTTTCTTTCATTCATTCATCCACACTGAACCACAGAGACACAGGTGATCATTCCTGCCTGCTGCCATCAAACCGTTTAGCTCTGAACTGTCAGATATCTTATTTATTCACTTAAGTGTTTTATTTCTTTTCTTTTGGGATGTTCATAGGTATGTAGAAGCTTGTAACAGAAGTAATTCCCCCTCAGGAATGAATAAAGTAATTCTGATGTGTCCTCTCGTATCCTGCCTCTTTATCCTTCTTATCGCTGTTTTCACTTAACGAAAGCTGCTCATTAAACCCATAAACATGCGATAGCATGTCCTCGTTAGATATGCCATATCACATGACCTCACGACACGTTCAAGCTCAGCTCGAGATAGAAGTGGCCGTCTTCACCGTTACTTTTTTCTTTTTTTTTGTCAGATAAACAGAGCTCAGCCTGTACAACTGGTGTCAGTTAAAGTGTGTTTTTTTTATTTAAAAAACATTTGCACATTTTCCACATGTGAATAATCGCTCTAACTACAGAACGTTAAACTCTAAATAGTCTGGAAACAGTTTAACGTCTCTTCCCAGACTGATGGTTGCTCCTCTGATACTGTGGATTATGTCTTTCCCTTTTGGCATAGTGTTTACTATAATTCTGCACCATGTTTCTACAAAAAACTGACTTTGGCGCGCCTGTTTACATTTTATTTGTTCTAATCACCAATAAAGAGTCGAACCGGAGATGATGGAGATCGATAAATATATTTCATCAACTTCCTCAGAGCGACGTGTCCTCGTGGATGTTTCCTCAGCGAACACATCCTCGCGCGCCCCTGACGACGTGGCAGGAGGCAGATCCTCTCTCAGCGCCGGGCGCTCCGATTGGGCGCCGCCGGCGCCGCGGCCAATCGGAGGCCTGCGTCGCCCGCGGGGGCGGGGCTCGGCCTGAGGTGGACCAATCGGAGCGGGAGGAGAGTCCCCGGCGGCGGCGGG
This sequence comes from Hirundichthys speculiger, assembly GCA_018398805.1. NCBI lineage: Eukaryota > Metazoa > Chordata > Actinopteri > Beloniformes > Exocoetidae > Hirundichthys > Hirundichthys speculiger. The sequence continues at coordinate 180,606 of JAGFBZ010000342.1, read as the reverse complement.
TTGGCTGAGGCGGACTGGACGCGGCGGGGAGGGGCTACGGTGGGTCTGAAGAGCGTGATGGTCGGTGAGAGGACAGAAGTTTGGCTGAAGCTGAGGGCGCGAGGCAGCAGTCGGTGAGTCCAGGTGAAGCGGAGCGGCGCGCGTACAGGTGAGAGCCTGACTGGGAGATGTAGATGTGGGTTTAAGTGTCCGTGTTTTATTTAATTTTGTTAGTTTTAGGGTGTTCAGGTGAAGTTGTTGTTTTCGGGGACTGGTCCAGTGAGGGAGGGGTCCGGTCCTGAACACGAGCCGGTCCCGGAGCAGAGCTGGGGTGGGGGGGACTCCCCGGTGATGTGATGAAAAAGCTGCAGCTTCTCTGTCAGGACTTTAGTTTTATTTCATCTGTAAACAGTTAATTAAAAGTGTTGAGGCATCTTAATATTTAACATTTATTTATTGTTTTTAAATTACATAAAGTTAATGAGACTAATGTTAGAATAAATAAAAACTAATGAGGCAGACTGGTGAAATGTATATATACTAGGGGTGAGTATTTGCAAGGACCTCGCAATACAATATGTATCACATCATATTATGACAATATCGCGATATATTGCGATATTCTTACCCAGTTAATATCTAAATTAAAAGTAGAGATGAAAAATCAAGTAGCTGTATATGTTCATCAGATGATATTGATCATTCAGAGGACAAATTGAGTCAAAACTATTTGCTTCAAAACAACCTATTTATTGTTTATTATTAGTGTTTTTGCACATTTGAATAAATAAATAGAATAAAATTTTCCTAAAAAATTGATATAAGGAGCTGAAAAATCAATATTATATTGGGCAGTGGAAAATCGCGATATATTGCCAAATCGATTTTTTTTTTTTCACACTCTGATGACCTTACAAAAAATAGATATTGTGTGCGAGGAACTTGGACAAAAACTTGGCCCCTCAGTGATTAATGGGGGCCCTTGATGCCCCCCCCAATGGTGGGTTTAAACTCAAGGCTCCAGTGATCTTTATTTCCTTTGACCTGAGGTCGTTTCAGGTGTTTTATATCCGTCAGCGTCGTTATTATCGTCCTTATTTGAGCCGTTTATCTTTAATTTACGCTCTAGAAAACAGCAGCTGGAACAAACTCTGACTCTGAGATGTTTCTGAACATTTATACAATGACGTTGAAGGGTTTTAGATCAAATTAATCTTATAAAAGAAACTTGTTTCAGAACAATAACGAGCGAATGACTGAAATCATTAGCTGTTAATTAAAGGCGTCTCATCCAGGCTGAAGGATCAGCAAACAAACGACAGTTAAAACACGGTAACTCATCTCATATTTCCGGATCTCAGGTTCTGCTGTGTTGCATCAAAACTCCTCCTAGTTTGTTTCCTCACTCCCCCCCCCCCTTTTTTTTTTTGTTTGTGCTTCATTTGGGATGACTGACTTGTTTCTGCATCTCCTAAAGCCTCCAGATGTGACGGTCGCTCAGGTTGCTGCTCTGCAACATCAGTTTCTGTGGATCAAACCGTCCAGATGTTTTAAAATCCAGAGCAGAAAAAAAACACAGAAACGCTGTGACTTGTATCCTGATCAGTTCTCTTATTACAACGCAGTGAAGGTAGAGACGAATACGTCCTCCTCCAAGGTTCCTCTGCCTTCACTTCCTCCTCTTTGTGTCTTTCACGTCTTCCTCCTGTTACATCAGCTGCTGCAGGGACGGACGTCTCCGCAGACATGAACCAACGAGGACCATCGTTAGCTTCCTGAGCTGTGTTCAGACCCGCAAACCCAGAAAAAAACAAAATAAAATAAAACAAAACACGCACAGATGTTCACGGTTTGATCCAGTTTCAGCTTAAACTGCAGTAAATGATTTCCTGGAACCATCCTGAAGTTGTTACGACACGTTCCACCTTCTCAGAGACCTCTGAAGTTCTGAAGCTGTAGATGAGCCGGCGATCATGACATGACGCTTTTATTTTGGTGAGGAAACCACAGCTTCCTGTTGTAGCGCCCCCTACAACAGGTCTGTACTTCTCTGTTCACAGTCTGCTGGGTAGCGCGGGGTCGTTCATCAAAAATCAACTGACTTAACTGAGGCTTAAAAATGAAAAAAATAACAATAATATTAATTTAAAAAAATTTAAAAATTAATCACTATTATTCTGCATTAGGCGAGAAGAGAGCACAATAACTGCTTATGTCTTTCCCTCTTGGCATTGTGTAGATGCTCACCTGAAAGCTCCTGAGCAGTAAAACGACTAAACATCTGGTTTCTAGAAGTCACCTGCAGCAGCAAGAAGGAACTTGTTTTTACGACGTTTTAACGTTAATTCAGGACTTTTTCTCGTAAAATCAAAAAAATTCGTAAAAATTTTGACAAAAACTCAGATTTTTGTTGTAAAATCACAACTTTTGCAGAATGTTTCTTTTGTAAAACTCACAAAATTTTGTGACTTTTTAACTTTTGTAGTAAAGTATCGAATTTTACACTTTTGCAACTTGTTGACATGAAACAACAACTTCATGTGATTAAAAAAAATCGAAAAATTTAGTCGTTAAAAAAAGAAGCAAATTTTACAATGTTGCAACTTTGTCGTAAAAAGTGAAGTTTTGTCATTAAATCTAAAATTTTACCAAAATCAGGATTTTTCAAAATGAAATCACAAAGTTTTATCATAAAATCAAGGAATGTACTTTTTTTTGGGGGGGGGGGGATCGCAAAAATTTCCCAATTTTTTTCCATAAAATCCCAACTTTTCTAGAAATATATGTTTCTGTTGCAACATTTTGCCGTAAAATAAAGCTTTTTGACTTAATATTGCAGCTTTTCGTCGTGAAATATTGACTTTTTAACATAAAATTACAACTTTATGTCCTGAAATCACAAATTTTGTAAAATCACAAATTTCAGCAAAAAAAAATTGCTGCATCAAATCACGGTTTTCTGTAAACATTTGGAGAAATAAATTATTAAAATCTCACGCTGCTTCTGTTGACGGTGAAACAGCTGCTCAGTTCTGCAGAAACATCTGTCCAGTCGGAGAGAAAGGGGGAGGAGCTTGAGAAACACCTGGAGTCTACCTGTGCACGTGCCTGATCATTTTTGGGAGGCAGGATAATTAATTATCTGGTGCAAAATGTTAAATGTTTGTTTGACTCAAGATGCTCAAATGATTTTTAGGTTTGTTTTCACACAAAAAAAAGAAACGTGTTCGGCGCATCGGCTGGCGCCCCCAGCAGGCGCCCCCAGCTGGCGCCCCCAGCTGGTCACATCTGACAGAACCGTTTCAATCCTCCGCAGATAAACTCCAGCTGCAGGTAAAAGTGTCTCTGATCCGGTCTGTCAGGATGATCCGCCCGGCGCTCGTGTTCTGCGTCCTCTTCGTCGTCTACGGCAAGCGGCAAACCCACGGAGAAGAAGACCCGGGTTCATAACGAAGAGCCGCTCAGCGAGAAGGAGCACGACGACGAGAAGGGCTTCGACTACGACCACGAAGCTTTTCTCGGGCAGGAAGAAGCCAAAACCTTTGAACAGCTGCCGCTGGAGGAGAGCAAGAGGAGACTCGGGTGAGTTCAGGGAGAGATGACATCATAGATGACATCACAACTCTGAGCCAGATTCAAGATGAGGTTTTTATCCTAAAACTGAGAATTTTGAAAGATCCCGAATGTTTGTTATAAAGCCAAGATTTTTTTATAATCGTGTCATAAAGTGACAAAATTTTGCAAAATTGAAAATTTTTGCAGTGAAATATGAAATTGCTATTTTGTCATAAAAAATTACATTTCTTACATGCATTGCATTTTTTGGGGAATTTCTGTCAAAAAATATTTTTGGGAAGATTTGCAACTTTAAAAGAAATTGTTGTGATTTTGCTCAGTCTACGATCTTATGACCAAAAAAATACATTTTTTGAAGACTAAGTCACATATTTCTGTTGTAAGATTACAGCTTTTGCAAATTTGTGACATTGTCTTCAAAATAAGGCTTTTTTTGGTCATAAGATTGTAAATTGTCCACGACTGAGCAAAATCACAACTTTTTCTTATAAAGTTGCAAATCTTCAAAAAAATTTGTTTTTTTTGACATAAATTCACAACTTGAATTTCCTGCTTTTGTTTTAAAAATCTCAGATGGTGTAAATTTGTGAATTTCACAAAATCACAGCTTTTGACAGAAAATCGTGTTAAATCATAAAATGACAACTTTTTGCTGTAAAATTGCAAACTTTTACAATATGAGCTTTTTCGCATGACATCACAACTTTTAGTTGCAAAAATCTATTTAAAAAAAAAACTTGTATGGCAGAAAATAAATTCTGGAGGGAGGGGCTGCTGGAGGGGGGTGGGGGCGGGTGGGTGGTGGAGGGAGGCGGAGCTGGGCGGGGGGGAGGGTGGAGCTGCGGAAGGGAGGCGTTCCTGGGGGGGTGGAGCTGCGGAAGGGAGGCGTTCCCGGGGGGGGGAGGGGGGGTGGAGCTGCGGAAGGGGAGGCGTTCCTGGGGGGGGGTGGCTCTATTAGAGGGTGGAGCTGCGGGAGGGAGGCGTTCCTGGGGGAGTGGAACTGGAGAGGGAGGCGTTCCTGGGGGGGTGGAGCTGCGGAGGGGAGGGAGGCGTTCCTGGGGGGGGTGGAACTGTGGGAGGGAGGGTTCCTGGGGGGGTGGCTCTATTAGAGGGTGGAGCTACAGGAGGGAGGTGTTCCTATGGTGGCTCTATTAGAGGGTGGAGGTGCAGGAGGCTGGCGGCTGACGATCTTTTGGCGCCGCCCTCCAGTGGTCGTATAAGGAACTGCAACACTCCTCTTGCGTGCGTTTCTCTGCAGCATCATCGTGGATAAAATCGACAGCGACAAAGACGGATTCGTCACAGAGGAGGAGATGAAGACTTGGATCAGAGACGCCCAGAAGAAGCACATTTACGAGAGCGTGGAGCGCCAGTGGTCCGACTTCGACCTGAACGGCGACGGGCTGATCAGCTGGGACGAGTACAAGAACGTCACGTACGGCAGCTATCTGGGTAAGGACTCAAACACCAGAGCCCCTTCTTCCCAGTTCAAGTCTATCTGCTGACCAACGCCCGACTCTGTTCAGACGACCCGAAGGCAGACGCCGACTACAACTACACTCAGATGATGGCGAGGGACGAGAGGCGTTTCAAAGTGGCGGACACCAACGGAGACCTGATGGCGGACAAACGGGAGTTCTCCGCCTTCCTGCATCCGGAGGACCACGAACACATGAAGGACGTAGTGGTGCAGGTGATGTCACCGCCGTCATGTGACGCGACGCGTCGAGGCCGCCGTCCGCTCTGGTAATAACCCGTCTGCTCTCCGCGACAGGAAACAATAGAAGACATCGACAAGAACGGAGACGGCTTCATCGACCTGAAGGAGTACATTCGGTAAAAACCCAAAAACACTGTTACCACGAGACAGACGGACCTGGGACGAGGTCCAGGTTGTCTTCTGGATGAGGTCCAGGTCGCCGTCTGGGACGAGAACGTTGATGACGAAGGTGTTCAGGGCGGATTTTAGCCTTCAGCAGGAAACCAGATAAAACTAAATAAACTTAAACCGAAGTGGGCGGAGTCAGTTACAGGTCACATTTATGAACCTAAAGTTCAGGTTTGAGTTAGAAAAACAAAAACGATTCATAAAAAAAGAGTTTATAGAAGAAGAAATGTGCAGTAGAAAACCGAGTTATAAATGATTTAATAACTAATAAAAATAAAGAAACTGTGACTCTATAAATAAACAAACTTTCCAGGTAAAATTCAGGAATTGTAAACTTTAAATTGTGCCTCAGAAATTTCCAATTAAAAAAGACTAAAACTCAGAACTAAAATAAAAAAATAAATAAAAGCAACCCTAAAATAACACAAAATAGATTTATTTATATCTTATCAAGCGTCTGAAAACATGTTAACGGTTTGTTCCATATTTTGACCAAACATTTACATTTTAAAAAATATTTAAAATAACTTTCATGTTTTCTGGAAAAAAAAACTTCCAAGTTTCCAACTTTATAAACTTGCAAACATCAAATCTAAAAAAAAAAAAAATCCAAAATTAAGGTTTACAAAACAATAAAATAAAAAGAGGTGACATAAAATTTCTGATATAATAAACTGCAAATTTTCAGAATAAAAGTTGTGATTTAAATTTTTAAAAATGGAAAAAAAATACAAATAAATTACATTTTTGATAAAACTCTTTGCTAAAAACTAAAATTGTGAACTTGAATAAAATAAAATCCAAAACTAATGAATTTGTGAGCGATTAAATATTTTCAGATTTTCTAAATCTGCTAATTTTCTGCAGAAAACTGAATTTCTGACTTTATAAACTTGTAAATGTGAGAAGATTCTGAGATCATGGTGTAATAAAATCAATAGTTTAAAAAGGAAAAAAGTAACTTTATGAACAAATAAATTTGAAAGAGAGAATTTAGAAATTAAGACTTAAGAAACTCTGTAAATTTCTGATATTATTTTAAAAACGTGTTAGATTAAAAAAGAAAAATAATGATGTCAGAAATTTTGACTATAAACTCAAAATGTTGCAAGAAAAAAAAAAAAAAAAAAATTAATATTGAATAAACCAGAAAAGCACTCGGAGAGCGCAGACCTCCACCAAGCACAACAATTCTCCCATATAGCAATTTACAGATTGCGATAAAATTTGCGTTCTGGATCAGATTCGGATCAGATCTATGCATCTGCATCTAATGAGTTGGGGTTAGTTTGTAGAGGTTTTTCTGAAGTCCATCAGTTTTGAAAAATCGTCTTGATGTGTTGCTCATGGTGAGATACTGTTATCGTTGTGGGTGACGACAAAATGCATTGTGGGAGATGTAGTTTATTGTCAATATGTGCTTTAAAGGGATGTAAGCTTATTTTAAGTCTTAAAATATTGGTTTAAAATTTAAGCTAATAAAGCACAAGCTCTCGAGAGCCACATAAAATGATGTGGCGGGCCATTCCTCCTCCTCCTCCTCCTCCTTCTTCTTGTATTTGTTCTTGTTCTTCTTCGTCTTCTTCCCTCCACGTGTCTCCAATCGTCGCTCATATTGAATCTGAGATCAGATTTACTGCTTCGGTCTTTAACTGATGTTTCTCAGAAGATGCGACCGAATCTTACGTCTGAGGTCAAAGCAGCGACGGCGGTGCGTTTGTGGCGTCGACCTCCGCGTGTAAACGACCGGACGTCAGACGGTTTCCCCCCCTCTGACCCCTCCCCTCCCCGTCTGGCGTGCAGGTGACATGTACGTTCCCGAGGACGGCGAGGAGGAGCCGGAGTGGGTGGCCACGGAGCGCGAGCAGTTCTCAGAGTTCAGGGACAAAAACAAGGACGGCAAGATGGACAGAGAGGAGACGCTGGACTGGATCCTCCCGCCCGACTACGACCACGCCGAAGCCGAGGCCAAACACCTGATGTTCGAGTCCGACACCGACAAGGTCGCCGCCGCCGCCCGCCACTTCACGTTTACCCCTTCGACCGTCCTCCATGTTTAACGCTCTGACGCTTTATTCTAGGATGGAAAACTGACCAAGGAGGAGATCATGGACAAGCACGAGCTGTTCGTCGGAAGTCAGGTGACGGACTTCGGGGACGCGTTGATGCACGACGAGTTCTAGAGGGGCTTCCGCTTTCTTGGACCGAAGGCGTTATGTTTTGGTTCGTCCCACAGAAGAGAGAAGCTCTTAATGTCGACGCTCACGTTTCGACCGGTCGGTTTTTAAATCACATGAGTTCAGATATTTAACCCTTTTTACACATTTGGTCGTTCCACATTCTGATTAATGAAGCCCAATCTGGTTTCATTGACTTATTTTTTTCTTTTTCTTTTTTTTTAAATCTGATGTCATATATTTATTGCACTTCTGTTTTTTTGTACCACACAGACATTAATCAGGGCTCACTGATGTTTTTAACCTGCTGTCACGTAAAGGGACAATAAAGTCAAGAAGAGCTTTAAAAGTTGTGATCAGTTTTTTTTTGTCCATTTTCAAACCCAAACGTGTCGTAGATTCAGGACCTGCAGGTCTCTGGAGGCTGCAGTTACCTTGAAGGGCCTCTGGGTGGCAGCGTTGCAGGACGGTTTACATTTAGGCTTCACACCTGGAGGACCACGACGCACCTGAAGGAAAATTCAAACAGAGGAATGTCTTTCCCCTCGATACAGAGGGAGGAAGTTCAGAAACATGCAAATATGTGGAAATAAATATCTCGATGTTTTAGATGTTCTCTCCTTCCTTCCACTGATCAACACAACGAGTTGCAGCTGCATAAAGAGAGGTGGACAAACCCTCTAAACCAGTGGTTCTCAACTGGTCTGGCTTCAGGACCCACCATCCTCCTTAATGACAAGCCACGAACCAAATCAAGGAAAATTTCCAAATTTTCAAATTTATTGAATGAAAAGATCGTGCAGTTTGAATCGGAGATAGAATAAAATATCACAGAATGCCAACACAAAAAAAATAAGTTTATTGGTGAACCAAAACAGCAAAAACCAAAATGACTTCAAGTGGGAAATATTCCCTTTGAACCTCAATTAGCTGCATTTTAATTAAATCCAAAACACTTCCCTTCAGTAACTTCAGCTTTTTTTAACAGACTCAACATGCACAAACATGAAATAAAAAAGTGCAACCACTGAGCAGTAGTTTAAAAAAACTCAAATATGTAGCATTTGCTGAGTACCCACTTCCTGAATATATAACAATTTCCTATTAAAACTATCTAATCACTTATTTAAGCATTAATCATAAAGCTGACAACAAACAACATTTCAGTAACAGCCATTTTTAAGACTCAATAGTGCTTTTATGCACAAACATGAAATAAAACAGTGCAACCACTGAGCAGTAGTTTCAAAAAGAACTCTAAATATATAGTTTTAGCTGAATAACCATTCACTGACCTTTGTCTTCAAGATAAGAAAATCCATATCTCATATATTCTTTTTCGTATCTGTGTTTCACCTGCTCAACATATGTAAACAAACTCTGCAGGTCTTTTTCTATGGTGTGAACTGGCGGGTGTCAACTCACATTACAGGACATTATCGCCATCTACTGTTGAGGAGTATGAATGAAACTTTTTTTTTTTTAGCATTTCCTTCCCCAGGAAAAGGCCCACAACCCACTGAAAACGGGTCTGCAACCCACTTTTGGGTCGCGACCCACCCCTTGAGAACCACTGGTCTAGACATTACTCACTGATGTCTGAGGAGGACATGTAGACTGGAGGTTGTAGAGCTGCGTAATCCATATGAACAATAAAGAAACACACAAGCCTGCATATAATCACAAATCTGTGAACACCATATTTTCCAGACTATATATGTTTTATATCAAAAATATCCTCCATGTCTCCATGACAACAAGAGGACATCGTCTAAACTCATGACAACTGAACACTGATACTGAAAAAATGACAAGAATAAACCATAAAGACTGAGAAACACAGATATGAGACCAAAAAGAAAATCTCTACTGCAGAATTTAAAGTGAAGATGATAAAATCTGCAGCTGAAAACAGTAATGGAGCAGAAAGATGGAGTGATGAGAAACTAGTCAGAGACTGAAGAGAAGCAGAGGAACCTCTGACAGCTATGAACCAATCTGTAGTGACCAAAGCGTTATTTAGGGGAGAAATAACGCTGTCCATGTTGGGTGACGTTCCCAATTATTTTCCATTCTGACGATGATATAAATTTAATATGATTACTTTTCTGACTAAATAAAGGTTGAAAATAACGAAAAAGGGTGAGAGCTGTAAAAACTGTGCCATCCTCCTGCACCCAAGCTAATTAGAGCCACCTTACACCACCTGTGGCTGTCATTTAATACACCTGATGCAGCTCTCTACCGCCCCCTACTGTGATGTGGTGATACAAAATAGAAACACATGAAGCAAAAAACAAATGGCCCCAACAGAATCAAAGAAGGAGAACCATCGACTGAAAGATGGACAGAGCTGGAGGAATGAATCCACAGGTGAAGCAATGAGTCCAAAGATGGAGAACAAGTCCACAGATGGAGGAACAAGTCCACAGACGGAGGAACGAGTCCACAGACGGAGGGATGAGCCCACAGATGGAGGAACGAGTCCACAGATGGAGGAACAAGTCCACAGACGGAGGAACGAGTCCACAGAGGGAGGAGCGAGTCCACAGATGGAGTGATGAGTCCACAGACAGTGGAACGAGTCCACAGATGGAGGAACGAGTCCACAGATGGAGGAACGAGTCCACAGACGGAGGAACGAGTCCACAGATGGAGTGATGAGTCCACAGACAGTGGAACGAGTCCACAGATGGAGGAACGAGTCTATAGATGGAGGAATAAGTCCACAGACGGAGGAATGAGTCCACAGATGGAGGGACGAGTCCACAGATGGAGGAACGAGTCCTCAGATGGAGGAACGAGTCCACAGATGGAGGGATGAGTCCACAGATGGAGTGATGAGTCCACAGATGGAGGAATGAGTCCTCAGATGGAGGAACGAGTCTACAGATGGAGGAACGAGTCCACAGATGGAGGAATGAGTCCACAGATGGAGGGATGAGTCCACAGATGGAGGAACGAGTCCACAGATGGAGGAACGAGTCCTCAGATGGAGGGATGAGTCCACAGATGGAGTGATGAGTCCACAGACAGAGGAACGAGTCCACAGACGGAGGAATGAGTCCACAGACAGAGGAACGAGTCCTCAGATGGAGGAACGAGTCCACAGATGGAGGGATGAGTCCACAGATGGAGTGATGAGTCCACAGACAGAGGAATGAGTCCACAGATGGAGGGATGAGTCCACAGATGGAGGAACGAGTCCACAGATGGAGGAACGAGTCCACAAATGGAGGAACGAGTCCACAGATGGAGGGATGAGTCCACAGACGGAGGAACGAGTCCACAGATGGAGGGATGAGTCCACAGACGGAGGAGCGAGCCCACAGAAGGGTCCTTGATATTTCATTTCATTTCATTGAACAGCTGCTGCTGGAAGAGGCTCATCAATGGTTCAATTATCAGCTGCTCTTATTGACCGGTGAGACTTGTATATATTTTTTTCCTCTTAACGACATATTTTTTGACAGATGTGATTAATACTATGAGGTCCCGTCAGGGACATTATTCTGAACTAACATTCGTACACACATATGAAACTGAACTCACATACTATAGTATGTGAATCTATAGACTGAAAACCACATTCACACACGTACAACTGGAAGTTAATCAGACTTGTTTTTACCTGCTGACATGACCTCCCTGTTAGCTAACAAGTTCACTGCTGTTACCTGTATTATAACGTTGCTCTTCTGAACTAACCCGCTTCTGTTTCAGCTGAAATCTCCGGTTGTATTGAAGCGTTTCACATGTATGTGGTTTTCAGTCTAGTATGTGAGAGAGTTTGCTTTCTCAGATTAATGTCCCTCAGGGACTCCTGTCTCCTCTAATGGGTCACGGGTTCTTCAGCGCCAGCAGCCGCCGGATCACTGACTAAGTTCTCACCTCAGTTTCAATCATCTTTTTCCAAATTTGCTGCATTTCCTGAATGACTGTCACACTGACTTTCGTTTGTTTGTGGTCAGAAGACGTAGAAGCTCTGCTGTGTTTCTGACCTCAACATGATTAAAAGGATCAGCTCATCATCATCATGGGGGGTCCAACTGGTGGCTGAGAGACTGGCACAAAAGCTGTGGATCCTGCTGTCCGTCTGTCTGTCTACACCATGATGTTTGGACATTAGAAGCTTCTGAAAGGCTTGAGATCATTGGAGGCACCGCCTCCAAACATCAGCGCCTCAGTGCATGGCATCATGGGTAGAAGATCAAAAATAAAAACTGACAAAGATGGTTCATGGACCTTCAAAGGTCTGGCTCATGCTGGGGTACAAGTATTTCCCACATGGAAGGGAGGAGAATCTGAGAAAGGTCGGGGTATCCAGACAAGGTTGCAGCAAATGATACGGAAAACAAACCATTTTGGCGCCGTCGCTCGTCCAAGAAGTTTAAATATCCTGTCAAAAGGTTCTAGATGTTCCCTCTCTGCTATCGCCTTTCCTCCACCCCTCCCTGTGGGCTCCACCCCTCCCTGTGGGCTCCACCCCTCCCTGCTTAACCCAAGACTGGGCCGAAGGCGACCAAACCTTTGTCCATCTACACTGTAAAAAAAATTGTAATATAACAGAATTTTACTGTCTTTTACAGATTTTTTTTCCTGTATTTTTAAAATACCATTTAATTTATAAAAAATAGACTGTGATTTTACATGTCAAATGAAAAATAACATTAAATCACTGTAACTGTGAAAACACACAATATTTATGTTCTTTTACAAAAAAAACTGTATTGAAAATACATATATTTATTGTTAAAATACATTCACAAATGTATCGTAATTTCACAAATATTTGTCTGTTATTTAAGGGAATAAACTGTAAAACTGCTAGTGATCTGGCAGGTCCTTTTGGGTCGTTTCCCAGCATCCTTTGCAGCCCTGGTTGTTTAGGTGCTTATCTGTGTTTATTTGTTAGCTATTTGATTTAATGCTTCCATGTAAAGTCTGTTGCTGGTTTGACCCCCTATTGATTCAGACCCCTTACATTTAACATGTTCATTTGTGTCACCCTGAGTTAAGTCTTTCTGTGATCGAATGAGTACAAACAAAACTTGTTCTGTGCAAAAACGGGAAGTTGATAAAATACTCCTTTAGCTAGCGCCATGTCTCTGTCAGGTGTTGCAGACAAGGATCCACTACAATACAAAGACTACAGTCCTTAAAATTGTAGTAATTATAAACCCAATATCTAGTTTTTCAACAGTTTTTTGACATGTTTTAAAAGATTCAATCACATTATTTTATGTGTCATATATTGTTATATTACATCAAACACAAATTATTATACAACTTCTTTATATAAAATAATGTCAATGAAACCAATTAATAACAGCACATTTCTGTAAATGTAAGCATTATTATTCGTAATACAGCATTTACGTACCATATTTCTAGGTAATTTAATTGTTTTAAAATGTGAAAATGTTTCTAATTAAATGTTAAAAAACAACCTGAAAATAAGGCAAAATCTTGTTAAAATTACAACTACAAACTGTATTTTAATTATGGAAAAAAACTGTATTTTTATAAGAAAGTAATTTTCTGTTATTTCACAGTATTTTTCTGGCGCCCCAGCTGCCGGAAAATTACTGTTTTTTTACTATTTTTTTTTACAGTGTAGATTTAGAAGCGCCTGGAAATGAGGAGCTCCTCAAGCTCAAAGAAAGCCGGTACCGGCCCCCTGGGGCCCCAGGGGCCCCTGGAAGTGTGGAGGGTTGGCCAGAACCAGTAGCCGATGAACTTCTCCCCATCCATCCTTCTGCCAGCTGAGCCTCAGCTGCACCCCTGGAGCCTGTCAGACCAACCTGAGGGAACACTGGCCCACGAGAAATTAACCCGCAGAGCAATGAACCAGCTGAACCGGTGGGCCCAAGTGCATCTGGCGGAGGAACTTTCAACCCTCCTGATGGAGCTCATCCTGCCATCCAGCTCTCAGATTTGGTGAAGTTTGATCTGTTTAAGTCTGTTTAAGTCATTTCTGTGTGTTACTGCTGCAGCTTCCTTGAAGCCGCCGCTGAGGGTTTATTAATCTGCAAATTTCTCTTTAAACAACTGAGAACCAACAGACGAGATATTCAACACATTTTTATTTGATTTTTGTTGCCCTTTATCTAAACAAATGCTTTCTACAATAAAATAAATATCAACAGCTGGAGTCTCATATATAAACTGTATTTACACGTTCGTCAGAGATCTTTTTTTTTTTTTCTGCCTTTGCAGCGATTCCTCACGAACTCACACCTTTAAAAGTCCATTTTTGAAGTCAAAGGTCCGGCAGAGTCTCTTTTTTGTCTCTTTGTAAGTTTGTTTTTTCGGGGTCCGGACATTAAGAAGCCGTGGACACCTCAGTCTTTGAAGACACTTCAGACGCTTCCTCCATTTTCTTGCCAAACACCATTTCCATGATGCAGCTGTTGAACTGAGGGAGAAAACGCACCAATCAGGAATTATGACGTCAGTGAATGAATGAATGAATGAGCTGTAAAGGTGTGGAGGAGCCTCACCTGTTTGTTCATGAAGACGTAGATGAGCGGGTTGTAGACGCACGAGCTCTTTGAGAAGAAGGCTGGGATGGTGACCATCCGGTAGTCTTTGTTCTCGTCCTGGGCGAAGCCGAAGTACAGCGCCGTGATGGCGTAGGGCCCGTAGCAGGTGATGAAGGAGCCCACCATCACCACGATCATCCGCGACACCTCCTTCTCCGCCTTCTGCGTGGACGCCGACTCGGCCTGCTGGGCTGCCACCTGGATTAGAGACGGATTAGAGCTCCGAATAAACCCAAACCAACATGCCATCTCATTAATATTCACTGTGTGACCTTCCCATGTTTAAACGACTCAGTGTGTTTACATGGGAAGTTTAATTCCTCTTTAATTCAGAATTAAAATTAAATCCGCATTCCCGCATTCCCGCATTCCCGAATTAAACTTAATTCCGAAGTAAGTGGCTGGTTTATTCTGATTTTAAATCTGAATAGAATAATTCCGCGGTCATGTTTACACTCATTCCGCTTTAAATTAATTCCCGTCTTTCTGCGCATGCTCGTTCTCTTGCCCGTCTGTCGCGATGACGCTTATATTCCGCGCTGGGCTTGTTTTCAAAAGAAAATCATCGACATGATGTTGTCGTGCTGCTGCTTCAAAAATAAAATCAAAACAAATCCAAAAAGGACGCTAATAATGTAGTCCTCCATGTTGTTGCTAATCGAGTAAGTTTGTTTTCTTCCGGTAGACATAAATACATAAAGACGTCCACCCCCCCCCCCCATCCAATCAGAACCCTTCCCAACCCCCAGACCTTAAGCAGAATTGGATAAAGCCGATCAAACGTGTTTTCCATGTAAACCTCAATTTGGAATTACTATTTCCATGTAAACTCGAACGATAATAGTTTAATTCTGAATTATTTAATTTGGAATAATTAATTCCGAATTTAAAAAAAACATCATGTAACCGTGGCCGTTATGGCCTTCTGAAGTTGCTGCTATACGCATGCGCTGTCAACTCGGGTAGGAAGAAATTTCAGAACACCGGACTTGTGCGCTTCTAAGTTTCACTCACGGCTCTGAGCGCGCTCAGCAGCTGGGAGTAGGAGAAGATGATGATGGTCAGCGGCATGACGAAGCAGGTGATCATCAGGAAGTAGGTGTAGGTGTCGCAGCCGTTGGCCTCGCAGTGGGTGTACCAGTCAGGCCCGCAGGAGCAGCCCAGACCCTCGGGGATGTACCTGCAGACAGGACGCCCCCATCAGACACCGCGGCGGGAACAGCTGATGATGATGCCTCCGGCCGAGGCGCGTCACCTACCTGCTCCAGCCGTAGAAGGGCGGGGTCGCGCAGCCCACCCCCATGAACCAGGTGAAGGCCACGGCGCCCAGCGCGTGGTTGTTGGTGAACTTGAAGGACCCGAACGGTTTACAGATGACGATGTACCTCTCAAAGGAGAGGACGGCGAGAGACCAGCCCGTCACCAGACCTGAGGGGGGGGGGCACAGCCGTCAGCCGTCATGCATGCAGACACTCACGCATCAGCAGCAGCTCGGACCTTACCTGCTATGGATCCCACAGCGGCCTCCATGGCACACAACATGTAGCCCAGGAAGTAGTAGCCCATCATGGACGCCAGGAACACCTGGCTGACGGAGAAGGTGACGAAGATGAAGCCCGCGAAGCAAGATGTTGACCAGGATGTAGTTGAGCGGAGCCCGGAGCTTCTTGTACTTGGCCGTGGCCAGCAGAACCACCAGGTTCAGGGGCGTCCCGGCGAAAAACACGAAGCCCATGAAGGCGGCCTGCATGTAAAAGGCCCATTTGGGGGCCAGGTAGTACTGGGGCCCCTCGAAGGGGTCCACTTTAGAGATGTTCTCGTACAGGTGGAAGTGCTTCCCCATGGTGAGCCAGGTCTTTCTGCCACTCCAGACGCCTCCAGCCTCTTTATATACACCCATAAACCACTTACGCTAAACATAAGCCTCCGGGCTTTTTTCTAAATTTTACGGATTAAGAACGTTTGACTGATGACACTTTAATCTTCTTACAGCGGATTCACAATAAAATCAGTCTTCTCTGGGAGATCCTGCCACTTAAAAACCCAAACGACTTTTACACAGGCAATTATAAGCTTTACTTCTTTAAAAAAAAAACATTGTTTTACACAGAAAGCATGAAATAAAGGTTATTTTTTTAATCTAATGTCGCTTGTTCACCAGCAGAAGTAGCATAAATTAGAGATATGATTTTATTTATTTTATCTTTTCTTAAAAATCTTTTCTTTTCTTTTACAGTTAAAACAAAAATTCTAAAGTCACAATTTTAAGTCAAAGTCTGGATTATTTTGGCCTGAATTTTCAGGTTTTTCTTGTAAAATTTGTGATTTTATATATATATATTTTTACAATTAAAACAAAAATTCTAAAGTCACAATTTTAAGTCAAAGTCTGGATTATTTTGGCCTGAATTTTCAGGTTTTTCTTGTAAAATTTGTGACTTTTATGACAAAATTGTGATTTGATGAAAAAAAAGAAAAAAAAAATCAAAATTTATTACAAAAAGTAGATTTAATTGACAAAATTTTACTGCACAAATTTGTCATTTATTAGATTTTTATGACGGTAAATTGATTTTGTTTTAGTCAATATTTAACCACAAACAGCTGCAAGATAAAGTTCAAAAGATTTTTTTTTTTATTTATGACAAAATATAGCGATGATTGGACATAAAGTTGCAGTTATTAAGTTATAACTCTACGTGAAAAAGTCGCAGTTTTGTGAATTTTAGATTTTATGAGAAAAACAATCAACAAAAAGGTTTTACAGCAGAAATTTGTGGGTTATTCAACAGAAATGTCCAGTTGTACAAAAGCGACAAATTTACGATAAAAATTTTTTCCCAAAAAGTCACAGTTTTGTAAGTTTCTTAATTTTGAAACAAAAAGTTCATGTTTGAAAGTAGCAGTTTTAGAGAAATTTTAGATTTTGTGACAAAAAATAATTTTATACAACAAATTTGCGATACTGTGAAATTTGTGAATTTTGGAAATAAAGTCTCAACTTTACGACAAAATAGCTGCTTTTTTATGTCAGAAGTTTCTGAATTTTTGTCAAAAAGTGTCAGTTTTGTAAATTTACCAATTTTCGGACAAATATTTGTGATCTTTGTCTCTTTAAAATTTAAAGTTGCCATTTATGTCAAAAAGTTGCAGTTTTGCAAAAGTTGATATTATACGATAAAAAGCTGCAACATTAAGTTAAAACACTGTTAGTGGTTCCTAGCGATCAGTCGGCCCCTAGTGATCAGTCAGCTCCTAGCGGTCAGTCAGCTGCTAGTGATCAGTCGGCCCCTAGCGATCAGTCGGCCCTAGCGGTCAGTCGGCCCCTAGCGGTCAGTCGGCCCCTAGCAATCAGTCGTTTACTTTTAAAAGCTAATGAAGAAGCATTTTGTTTATTTGACATAAAAGCTGTCTGTGTTTTTAAATCCGTTGCAAGATGGAAAGATACAGAAGATCATTCCTGCCAGCAGCCATCAGCCTCCACAACAAGACTTAACACCTGTTATTATTATTATTATTATTGCTGTCTGTTGTTTCTATTAAAAAAAAAAAAGAGAGAGCCCTTACTACATTGAATTTCCCTTTATGGGATAAATAAAGTATTTTTCATTTCATTTTTCATTTTCATTTCATTAAATCTTCTCAGCTGCTCACAGCTGCTGATCACCTGCAGCTCCTAGAAAAGCAGATGTTTCCGCCAGCTTCACTGGTCTGGAGCACTGAGCTGTGTGTTGACATAACGCCATCAGGGGACGACATAAGCAGTCCTCTTAGAGCAGATCACTGACCAAAAGGTTATAAAACCATTTTAATGCAGTTTTTAGTTCAGAGTGATTCATGTTGAGAACGATGAGCAGCAGTTTCACAATCAAAAGAAGAAATCTGTTTATTAAAGAAATAATAATAATAAATTCTGCAAAAGTCACAATTTTACGACAAAAAGTTTGAATTTTTTTTTGTAAATGTCACAATTTTGAAAAACAACGTCTGCAACAGGAAATCGTTAATTGGTGTGAAAAAGTTGCAATTTTGCCAAATTTAGATTTTACGACAAAAAAGTCGCTTTTTACGACAAAGTTGCAATTTTACCAAATTTTACCGAACTGGAGATTTTTTGCAACATTTAGTGTTCGGTTTTACAGAAGCTGCAAAACGTTCGCAGTTTTGTACATTTTGTGGCAAAAACTACAAAGTCGTAGTTTTTACAAAAAGAACAACAAAAAGTCGCAATATTATGTGGATTAAAAGCTGCAATTTTGTTCCGTTTGGGATTTTATAACAAAATATTGTGATTGTAGGACAACGATTGGAGTTATATGTGGTTTTTGTAAATAGTGAGAGTAATTTTTCTTCTTTTTCCTGCAGAGATGAGAGACTTTTAGAGCTTCGCTGAGGTTTTTTTAATGTTCAAGTCCGTGACGGCCCAGCTAGAAGAAGTCTAGATGTTTGAACGGGCAGCCAGGAGATCAAACTGCACCTGAAGGAGCCACCTGTAGAAGGATGTCTCAGCGGACAGGTGAGATGAGCCGTCTGTCCTGAAACCAAACATTTCAGCAGAAACACCACTGTGGAGCACGGCGGTGGGGGGCTGATGATCTGGTCGCCCTGCGGACACCGAGTCGACCTTGAACTCCCCTGTAGGTCATCCAGGTGACCAGGTGAGGCCACTTGGCCGACAGCTGAGGCTCAGGTGAAATTAGGTCACCCGGTAGGACAGAGATCTGGACAGATCATCATCCCAGTGGCCGAAAAATAAACCGGTCAGGTTTTTTTTTTTAACTGACCTGGTCACAGTCCAGACCTCAGTCAGGAGACTTTGATATTGCAGATATATATATATATATATATACACAGTCATATATAGAATATATATATATATATATATATATATATATATATATATATATATATATATATATATATATATATACACACAGTCATGGAAAAAAATATTAGACCACCATTTTTTCTTCACTTTCTTGTTCATTTTAATACCTGGTACCACTAAACGTCATCATGTGACTAAAACAGACAGAAAAGAAAACACTGAATGCATAAAAGCAGTGTTTTTGGCAGTACAACGCCATAGCTATTGATGTAAAAACTTAAGTGATTTAGGTTATAATCAAGAAAACCATGGAAAATGGTAAGATATCAGCTCTTAAAGAAAAGTCTTATGAGCTATATATATATATATATATATATATATATATATATATATATATATATATATATATATATATATATATATATATGTAGGCCTCCTCGTTGTTAAATCGTTTCTAGAACAGGTCAAAAAAAAAGGTTTTGTGTTGTTCTAAGTTTGCATGACCTGCTGCTATCAGATTATTGCGCTTTTACGCATAAAACTAACTTTTACGCGGCTGCGTAAAAGCGCGTAAAAGTAACTTTTACGCGGCTAAAGGGGTTTGTGTAACTCTTTTATTGTGTAAGCAGTGAAAGCTCTGATGAAGACCCAGGTGATGAAGAGCGGCGGCGGCAGGTGGCTGACGGATAAAAAAACCCGTAAGAACCTTTACTCCTCCGTGCCTTCAGGTCTAATCCGGATGTTTAAGACTTACCTGAGCAGGTCATCCTCCTTCAATCCTCCAGATCCTGAAAGCGCCGTCCGTAAATCAGATTAGGCGCGTAATTAACTCCGCGGCTCCCGCCTCGCTTCTCTCTCAGTCCGCGGCGGTTCCCAGCTCAGGGGTCAATCTGATGAAGGTGCGGATAAGAGCGGAAATCTCCGCCGCAGAGCTACTTTTTAAAAACCAGCCGCTGCTGCGTCGCGTCGCCAGTGACTGCTGTCAAAAGGGAAGCCGCTGCAGAGGTGGAGGCGTCCCGGACTACTCTCCCTCCCTCCCGGTGTCTCCCCGGGGCTCGGACAGACGGGTGGACGGGTGGACAGGTGGACGGCTGTCCTCCAGAGCAGGGGCTGTATCATAACCAGGCTGTGAGCGGGATGAGCATGGGTATGATACGACCTCAGTTTGGAGGAGCTTCACTGCGGCGCAACCGGCGACCTCAAGTATCCGGTGCCTTATTTTCATCAACTCAGTCAGTTTGTAGCTTGTCTTTTTTCTTTTTTTTTAGTTTGTGTGTTTGCTGTAAAGTTCTTCCGTTTCAGCAGCTGCTGTGAAATAAAGCACGACGCGGACAATAAACGTGTCTCCCGCGTGCGTAAAGTGACTGGTTTCCATCATTTAACGGTTTACAGGTGACGCAGACAGGTGGGCCGCTTCCACGGCTCATCAAATCTGGATCTGGATCTGGATCCTGCCGCGTGTTTGTGTTAAACGAGTCTTTAATTCGCTCCGTGAATTAAATGTCTCTGGAGGACTTCCGGTGGACACCTGAGGAGGTTTCATCCTTTCATTTCCTCATCTTTGCTCTCGTGATCATATTCACCTGCTTCCTCCGCTGTTTCAGAGTCAGATATAAGCTGATCTTCATCTGAAACTCCTCATAACTCAGTGATTCCCAAAGTGTGGGCCGCGGCCCCCTGGTGGGCCGTCGCGGTACTGCAGGTGGGCCGTGAGAGGTCATTAAAATTAAACAAATGTGTTTTAAATACTCGATTTTTAAGAAATATGTTTTTTATAACTGTAAAATATTTATTACATGATTTGAGAAATATTTAGAGATAATACAACAAAACCAATTAAGTGTTATTCTACTGTTATCTTAACTTAATATGACAAGTATCACCTTATTTGTTAACCCCTTATATTAATATTGTCTTGTATGTTGATCAAGGTGGTGTTTAAATGTTTGCATTGGCCGCAGAGATGTTTCACATTTCAACTTGGTATTGTAAAGTTTGGGAATGGCTGCCATAACTGATAAAACGAAATAATACTTCACTGAACTCACCTGTTCAAACCGCCACAGCTCCGGTGGGAATCGGGCGTGAAACCCGACTGAGAGCTCGTTGAAGAAAATGGTTTAATCCACAGGTGGTTCAAATAATAAATGAGTTTTTAATGAGGTGTGGTGTTCAGCTACTCTGAGTCTGCTTCAGTGAGGAGAGAGATCACAGAGATGTTTCAGTTTTATGGGATCAGGGCCGTGGCGGGCGTTTTCAGGGTCAGGGGGCATTAAATCATCACCGTTTCACTTTAAATGAGACTTATAAAATAACTCAACCTTGTCCTGTAATCACAACACTTTGTTTTCAAATCATTTTAGATTAATAACTTAAAATTCGAAAAATTTACTTTCGAAAATATAAAAACTTTTTGACTTAAAAGTGCAACTTTATATTATTAAATATATTGTAAAACTTTGTTTGCAAATATCACCTTGGTGGTAAAAAGTGACTTCTCATAAAATCTAAAATTTCCCAAAATTACGACACTTCTTCGGGTTTCCTGCAGGAAAAAAAATTTGGCCGGGGGGGGTTCAAGCCGAGAACGGTAGCCGAGAACCAAAAAAAGGAAATTACTTAATTATTAATTGGTCAATTATTATTTTGCCCTCAAATATGAAAGAAGTTGCTTAAAACAAACCCACTGAATGGAAAACTTAAATAGGCTACCTCGTTTCTTAACTAAAAACTAAACTCTTACTGATCAATGCATACCAGTAAATTCCAAAACTTTTGACTGGGCGACTGGTCATCAATCACCTCAGAGTGACAGCTGTCAAGTGAAGCTACGTGAATTGGAGTCCAGATGACAGGCAGTGCGCCCATTGGTCTTTATTTATTTAGTTAGTTAGTTTAAATACCTAATGTTCTTTTTTTCCTTTTATGACAAAGTTAAACATAATGTTGATTAGTGTGTGCGTGTGTCACTTTAATGAATTGGCGAACAAAAAAAAAAAAAACGGCAGTGAGAAGTCGCACTGTTGTCAAAACAAAAGCACCGGGTCTAACGAATAAAGTTTACCAGAATCTCTACTGACTATAAATAGTTACGGACCGACAAAAGCGAGCGGAGAAAAAATTGAAGTGAGAGAGACGTGAGCTGTCAAACGTGAGTGATCGACAGAGAAGTTATCACTGTGTGTGTGTGTGTGGTGAAAGAGAGAGAGAGAGGTGGCGCAGAATCTGCAGGCAAACAGCACTAGAGAATCAACATTAATTCATTATAACACAAACCTATGTGCACTGATCAGTTCTCAAGCGCTGCTGTGTCGCTTGCAATTGCATTTTTTTTTTGCCCGAATTTTTTTTTTTCCCGAATTGTAGCCAGGGCGCTCGAGATTAGGCCGGGCGGGGCGCCTGGCCAAATAAGGTCTGCAGGAAACCCTGTTCTTGCTGGAAAACCCAGGAAATTCACCTTCTGACAAAAAATCCAGATTTTTTGTGGTAAAATCGAACTGAAACGTTTCCGTTGTAAAACTCAAAAAAAAAATTTTAGTTTCACAATGTCGCAACATAGTCGTAAAAAGTGACTTTTTAACATTAAATCACAAAATTTTAGTTTGTTTTGTTTGGACTTTTTTTTATGGTTAAAAGATTAAAAAACTGTTGTTATAAAAAAGGTTTTTAATAGGGCTGGGCAAGTTAACGCGTTATCGCATTAACTCATAAATTTATTAAAGCCGACATTTATTTTATCGCGCGTTAACGCATGTTGCTCACATGCTTTTGTTTTGAAAAGTCTGTTACTGGCTGCTTTGATTTTGTATATTGTGATGAGGCAGGTTCAGGTATGACACTCGGGCAGGTGGTCACGTTTGACACGCCGAAGCGTGGTGTTTAATTTTAAAGTAATCAGTGTGGAAAACACAAAACTCTCCCTTCAGAGGTTTACTCAGGCTCCTAGAATGCCTAGGGGAGAAAAGGAAACGTCTGATTAGTGTCTCAAAACTTAAATAATGTTCTTCAAAACATTGTGGAGCAACACAGTGAGGAGGAGACCCTTGGTCTTTTTAACCAAAGCTGGTGATTACTAACCTGGCCCAGCTGGGCCCTGCACAGGTGGCAGTGCATCCAGCTGGTGGAGCGTGTAATTAGGGACGTATTTCCCTTCAATGACCAGACCAAGTGAGGGTCGCTGTTTCTCCCTGTGCTGGCTGGCCCTCTGCCTACTCTCACCTGCTCGGGGGTGAAGTGAGGCTCCACATATCCCCCCCTAAGGTCCTTGTCGGGGCAAGGGGCTTTCTGTTCCTACCCTCGTAACATCGAGACATGGCGTCCGCGTGCCGGATGTCCTTCCCTGGGCGGTGTTCGACCGTGAACTTGTAGTTCTGGAGATCCAAGAACCATCGGGTGACACGGTCGTTGTTGTCCTTGTTTGTGGCCATCCATTTGAGGGGTGCGTGGTCCGTCACCAGGGTGAATGGTCGTCCCCACAGATAGTACCGAAGGTGACGGATGGCCCACTTCACGGCCAGGCACTCCTTCTCCACAGTCGAATAGTTCCTCTCGTGTTTCTGCAGCTTCCGGCTGATGAAGGTCACTGGATGTTCCTCCGAGTCCACCTCCTGGGCCAGGACTGCACCAATACCGGTGCCGGAGGCATCTGTATGCAGCATGAAGGGTTTTTCAAAGTCCGGGGCCACCAAGACAGGTTCTTTGCACAGGGCCTGCTTCAGGGCCTCAAATGCAGCTTCCGCTTCCTCGGTCCAGCGCACATGGGTGGGGGACTTTTGACGGGTCAGGTCGTGGAGAGGGGCGGCTATCATGGCGTTATTTCTGATGAACTTTTGGCAATAGGAGGTCAACCCTAGGAAGGATTTGACTTGTTTTTTGGTGACGGGTCGGGGCCAGCCTTGTATTCGTTCCACCTTCCGGGCTTGAGGCCGCACACAGCCTCGGCCTATTGTGTAGCCCAGATAGTCTGTTTCCGTCCAGCCAATTCGACATTTTTTTTGGATTAGCCATTAGCCCAGCCCGTCGTAGTGCCCTGATTACTGCTTCCAGGTGTTCCAGGTGCTGGCCCCAGGTGGCACTGTGGATCACGATGTTATCCAGGTAGGCTGCATCATACGCCTGGTGGGGGCGGAGGACCCGGTCCATCAGCCGTTGGAAGGTTGCAGGGGCACCGTGGACGCCGAAGGGGAGGACCCGATACTGAAAGAGGTCATCCGGGGTCGCAAAGGCCGTTTTGGCTTTTGCCTGCTGGGTCAGTGGCACCTGCCAACATCCCTTCGTCAGGTCAAGGGTGCTGACGAAGCGAGCCAGCCCGAGTCGCTCGATGAGCTCGTCAACCCGGGGCATGGGGTAGGCGTCAAACTAAGGAGATTTCATTCAGCTTTCGGAAATCGTTGCAGAACCTCAGTGATCCACCTGGCTTAGGCACGATCACTATGGGGCTGGACCAGGGGCTATAAGACTCCTCAATGACTCCCAGGTCGAGCATCTTGGCCACCTCCTCCCTGATAGCCTTCCTCCGTGCCTCCGGGACCCTGTACGGTCGCTGCCGACGACTTTACCGGGGGGGGGTCTCTATATCGTGCTCCACGAGATGCGTGCGCCCGGGGTTATCGGAGAACACATCCCTGCTCAGACTCAGGAGCTCCTGGATCTCCTGCACCTGGGACGGGCCGAGTTCACCTCCAACATTGACGGGTGGCTTCTGGGGAGAGAGGTTGGTTAGGAGGGCAACTTGTGGCAAAGGTGGTGGGGTGTGCCAAGGCTTCAGGAGGTTCACATGGTAGAGCTGTTACCCCTTCCGTTGGCCTGGTTGTCTCACCCGATAGTTCACTGCATTCACCCTCTCCGCAACCTCATAAGGTCCCTGCCACTTGGCCAAGAACTTGCACTCTACAGTGGGTATTAGCACCAGGACCAGATCACCCACCTTGAATTCACGCAGCCTGGTGCCTTTGTTGTACGTCCGAGTCTGGCTCTCCTGAGCCTTCTCCATGTGCTCTCGGACGAGGGGCCAGACCTTCCTTGCCCTCTCCTGGAGGTGCTCCACGTGGTTGATAACAGTCCGGTGGGGGCAGGGCTGGCTTTCCCAGGCCTCCTTAGCCAGGTCTAGGAGACCCCGTGGGTTCCGGCCGTAGAGTAATTCAAAAGGTGAAAAACCTGTGGAGGCTTGGGGCACTTCCCGGATGGCAAACACATAAGGGATTAAGTGGTCCCAATCTCTACCGTCCACATCAGTCAGCTTCCTTAACATCTGTTTTAGGGTCCCATTACACCGTTCTACTAAGCCGTCGGTCTGGGGATGGTAAACCGACATCCGGAGTCGCTTCACCTTAAGCCATTTGTACACAGCAGCCAGAACTCTCGACATGAAATTTGAACCCTGGTCTGTTAAGATTTCGTCAGTGATGCCCACCCGGCTGAAGAGCATTACAAGCTCATGTGCAATGTTCTTGGCACTCGGGACCCATAGGGGAATGGCCTCTGGGTATCGGGTGGCATAATCAACTAATACTAAGATATAACGATGACCCCGGGCAGACTTGGGTAGTGGCCCCACAATGTCCATCGCTACACGGGAGAAGGTACCTATGATCGGTAGGGGCACAAGGAGGCTGCGGAGGAATGGCCGTGGAGCCGTTCTGACATTCTGGACAGGTGCGGCAAGAGTCCTCCACGGCACGTTTCACCCCGGGCCAGTAGAACCGTGCCACCACCCGGTCATGGGTTTTCTGGGCCCCCAGGTGAGCCCCTAACTGGTGCGTGTGGGCTAAATACAACACCCGGGTGACATAACTTTTCGGTACTAATAGTTGGTCTATAACCCCCCCCCCCCTTTATCCTTCGAGCAGCGGTACAAAAGTCCCTTCTTTACCGAGAAGTGCGGGAAGGTTAAATTGCTCACCCCAGAACATAGCTGGCCGTCGATGGCGGCGATGTTGTCGCGGGGAGCTGCCAGATTAGGGTCGGCCCATTGGGTGGTGGCGAACTCTCCGGGGGGTCGGTCAACCTCGGCATCCACCTGCGGGAACTCAGCAAATGGGTCCTCCCCTGGCGGTGGCGTCTCTCCTCCGCTGGCACTCCCCTCGGACCGGTCACCATCGGCGGGAACTTCTGTTGAGGCCCGAAAAGCAGGGCAGGCAGCTCGAGGGGTCTTTGTCGCCGGATGATGCTTCCGTCGTCTGTGTCGGGGTGCTCTCGACTGGGGTCCTGGTTCCCAGTATCGCTGGAAGAGGATACAATCCGTGCCGATCAGCAGGGGCACTGGCAGGTTAGGCACAACTCCAGCAGTCACGACCGCGTCGCCCCGGGGGGTCTGGACCCGTATCCCGGTGACTGGATAGCGGCGTACGTCGCCGTGAACACACGTGACAGGGACCTACCCTGTCCCGACTGGTCCAGCATAGTCCGCATGCACTAGGGTGACAACACTCCCTGAATCGACCAGCGCTTGGGTGTCCGCGCCGCGACGTGCACTGGTATGGTGGGGCAGTGGCGACCGGCCTCCCCTATCTGCAGACAGGGCCGAGCTGGTTCAGAGCAGGCTGCGGAGGGCATGGAGACGTCGTCGGGGCCCACACTGTCCCCCACACGGTCGGGGCAGGCCCAGGAGAGGTGATTGGTGTCACCGCAGACATAGCATCTCCTGGAGGGAAGTCTGGCTGCTCTCTCCGGCTTGGCTTCCTGGGGTGGGTGACTGACGGAGCGCTGTCGACGTTCTCGGTTCCTGCGTTCTGCTGGGGCAGGGCGGCCTGGCCCGGCCCTCCGTAACATCTCTGTGCTGACCTGAAAGTTCTCAAGCAAAGCCACCAGGGCAGGGGCGCCGCTAGGGATTTTGGGCCCCATGAAAAGAATCTGCCCCCAACACAGCGGCGAAATTTGTTGATGCTGATCAGTTGGGCCCCCTCAATGGGCATATCCAACCCCCTTTTCGGCGCCCCAGCACCAGGGCGTCGAGGGAGGTGGGGCTGACTTGGGCAGCATATTTACGGCAGTCGGGCGGCAGGGAGCGGATACATCGATCCAACACCAGTCTCTCGATCCATGGCAGGCCGGCGCCGTTTGTGTGCCAGCTTTGGGTGCGGCGCACTAACTCCGCAATCTGGGCCCGTGGTGGCTGGGAAGCACAATAAGTCCAGGCATGATATCGCTGCGCTCGGGCAGGGAGACTATATCCCTGGCTGGCTAAGATGGCTGCCTTTAGCTTTGCAAATGTATACAGTATACAATGCGATTAATCGTGATTAATCAGGGAAATCATGTGATTAATTGCAATAAAAAATTTTAATCGTTGCCCAGCCCTAGTTTTTAACTTAATATGGAAACTTTTTATTGTAAAATGTTGAGCTTTGTGATATCGCCACTTTTTGAAATAAAATTATGACTGTTAGAAGTTATGAACTTCATAGACGGTGATTCCCCGCATCGATATCTCGGTTCCAGGTTCTGCTACATCGCTGAACCGAGATCAGTGTTCATCACGATCGTGTTTTTACGCTGAAATAAACTTTTCTCTATGGAATCTATTTATAATAAAACGTTAAAATGCTGCTTGAGCTCTGTGTGCGCGCGTGTGCACGTGCATGTGGATGAGAGGCACGTGGACGAGACAGTCACGCCAGGTAGGTGACACGCAGGTGGGTGGAGTCGTGGAAGTTGCGTAAGTTTTGGGAGGGTGTAGCTGGACAGGTGCATCTGTATGTCCGGTACTGGTACCGGTGCAGGAATTAAAATGCTGCGGCTCCTCCCGCCACAGGAGCATCTTCATCATCATGAATCATCGTCTTCCTCACCAGCCAACATGTTTAACTGTGAGCGCGTTTAAACCGCCGGCGCTGCTCGTCTCTGCGCTTTCAGGCTTAAACTATGAAATACAGCGATCCCTACTGCGGTTTTAGTTATTCGCAAATTTTTCAGAAATATATAATATGATAAAAAAATGAATGAAGAAAAAATCGCGGAAACATCACAGGATGTTGTGCACGTTCTCTCGCAGTGAAGAAATGTTGTGAGCCAGCCTGGCCCCTTTAAGAAGGTGGCCTTATGGGTAATGATGTGGCCTTATGGGTAATGGAGTGTGTGTGTCGTGGGATGGCAGAAGTGAAAACGGGGTTAGATGAAAAGTGTAGTGAGCATCAACAGCAGCCCAGCGTGTATAGATTTACATTCTCTGTTAACCGACAGGAGCCGAACAATACAACCTGTGTGATGTTACAAGTTCCTGCAGTGCCAGAATAAAGTGCTCGTTCCATGCAGAGAAAACCAGACTTTTTCTTTTGTTGTTGTTAGTGTGTTAGCTGCTAATTACAAGCCAAAAATAGCACAATACCAGCAGTTTCTTTACTACGGTTCAGAGACCAGAGGCTGTGAAGGTAACAAAAGACCACAGTTGAGCCTTTGTCTTGTTTTGCTTCAGTGTCTCGCTACTTTTTTGCGGTTTTTAAACATATTCTAAACACATTATTGAGGCTCGGGGGGGTCCGGCTCCAGTTCGTGGATATTGATTTACGCGGGGGGGGGGGGGGGGGGCGGCGCTGGTCCCTAATAACCGTGAAAAATAAGGGATCACTGTATTTAAATTATCATACATTTGGCCTTTTTTTAGATTATTGATTGTACAGAGGGCCAAATTATCGTACAAGTACGATAATTTGCGTTCCAAAACCCGCCCACTTCAGGAAAAAAATGCCCAATAATATTCATTCATACGAAAACATTTCATATTTGAATAAATGTGGATTTAAATGCATTTACAGTATTAAACAATTAAGCCTAAATGAATAGTTGTATTTTATCATAGTGCATGTCTCAGAAAATGTGCAAAAATGCACATCGTGTATCCCACTGCCAGGCCCATGTTTACGCAGCAGCAGTAACATCAACCACGTAAACACCATTTCTTATATTTTCCCCACTTTTGCATTTTTAGCCAACTTATTTTGCTAACAGAATAGCCTCCCACTTTGAGTTTAGAGAGAACGGGCTTCTGCTTTGGCGCACTAAGGTTTGTTGAGGTGACGTCACAATAGCGCGTTGTTACAGCGACTGAATAACTCACTGCCATTAAATATTTTTAATGAGTGAGCGAAGTATACAGAATTTTGTATTTGTACTGTTTTTAAACCATAAAATAACAGTTTGTTGTGCTGTTTTCACAATATAAAAAAAAAACGCCAGATGTTGGTAAAAGCAGCCCAAATTGTGTATACCCGGTGGGGGGGGGGGGTTATTGCTTCTGCTCAGTACCTTTTACATCTACAGATTCTAGTTAAATTCTACTTTTGTCTGTTCTCGTGGCTTTTGTTTTTATTTGCATGGAGTTATTTTTTAACGCATGTCTTGTCACAAGTTTTTCATTGCTCAGTAAAACTCTTGAGTTGCTGCTGTGACGGTAAACGTCTTGAACTTGATATCTCAAAAAAAAATAATCGGCAATAAAAATAGATAAATTTGAATTTCTGATATCATTTCTCAAATTCTCCTCCTTGATTCGCCACCTTGACGTGGGCGAGGGGCTTGGGTTCCCAGATGACCCCAGGAGCTCTGTCCCCTGGTAGGGTCACCCAGGGGACGTTGGACGGGTCAAATGAAGTACGATTCAGTTGACTCCAATGGAACAAGCTACATCCAGAGCTCAATGTCTCTCGGCCAGACTCGGGTCACCGGGGTCCCATCCTGAAACCAGGCCTGGGGGAGGGCCTCTTGGGAGCGCCTGTCTCCAGGATGGGCCTTTACCCATGGGGACAGCCCGAATGAGCTACGAGGGTTTGCCTGCTTGTGGGTTCACCGCCTGCAGGAAGGGTTGGGTGAATTGTGCCTTGGGCGGCAGCCAACACCGTGGGCTTTGGCGTGTTGACCCGTGACTGACTAAACTGGCTCCTGGGACATGGAGCATTACCTCTCTTGTGCGTGAGGCTGAGAGATACCTACTAGATATAGTCGGGCTCACCTCAATGCACAGCCGGGGCTCTGGAGCCGATGGTCTCCAGAGAGGCTGGACCTTATTCCACTCTGGCGTTGCTCAGGGTGAGGGGCGTGATTGGAAGGAAAATACAATCAGATATTCTGTCAATACTTATCCCTGTGAACGACAACATGCGTCTGGACAGGCTGGAAAACTGGGCGGAGTCTAGAGCTGGGCGATACCAAGGAAATACAGGGCCAGTATCGTCGATACCGATACTTTTTCATATTAAGCATAATCTATCACAAACCTTTGTGATTTTTGTTAAAGTCAAGAATAGAATTTCGTCAAACTTTATGTCTTCAACATTTTTGTGTAAATATTCATTGGAGTTGGATTTCTCTTTATAATGTTTTTTTCTAGTCCACCTTTAATATTATATCTTTCAATACTTGTGTATTTTTTTTGCACTGTGTGAACTTTCCTGTTGCTTTAACTCTATAAATTTCAAGTTGTGGGATAAATAAAGGATTATCTAATGTTATTTTATCTTAGATAACACCTTTCAATGGGGGATACATAACATGTACTGGGTTATTTCATGGTCGTAACTATATTTTATTGAGTTGACCCCAGTAACATATGACTTAATATGTACTTTGAAAGTTAATATGTGTTGGCCACCCCGGTGGCGCAGTGGTTAGGGCAGGCGGCCATATACAGAGGCTACAGTCCTCATGCGGCTGGTCGTGAGTTCGATTCCCGGCTCCGCGTGCCTTCCCCGGTTCTCCCTGCCCCCCTTTCTGTCTCTTAACTTTCAATAAAAGGCCACTAGAGCCAAAAAAATCTTTAAAAAAGAAAGTTAATATGAGTTGAAGCTGATGAAGATGACCACTCTTATCTTCCTGGATACTCTCTGTTTGAAAGAAAAAAAAAAGACAAGAAAAAAAGCTTGAGTGTCGATCTTTTTACATGAGTATCGTTCGATATCAATACCAGCGTTGGTATCGATATTATCGATATTTGGATCGATCCGCCCACCTCTAGCGGAGTCATCAGGTCCAGTTCTCCGTTGGTTCACATCATATCTTAAAGGCCGGAGCTTTGTTGTTTCAATGGTAACCACCTGTGGAGTCCCTCAAGGGTCAGTTCTTGAACCGCTGTTATTCAACCTCCACATGCTTCCTCCAGGTCAGATGGTCCATGACAGCAATGACAGATGACGCTCAGATCTACTTCACCAGACGACCCTGGTCCATCAGACTCTGTAAGACCTGGATCAGAGAACATCTGGATTCCTTCAACTAAATCGAGACAATACAGATGGAAGAATAAAAGCTGCTGCCCAGCCTGAAACCAGAGGTATGAGGACAAAAACCAGATTAGGAGTCTTGGAATTTTAATTGGCTCAAAGCTGATTGTCAGCAGCATCATCAAGGTTGGAACTAAACCAGCTGTTTATCACCTCAAACAGATATCAAGACTCAGGTGTCCAGAACGGATTTAGAGAAGCTCCTCCAGCCTTCGTCTCCAGCAGACTGACCAGTCAGATGATCCAGAACGCTGCTGACAGAGTTCTGACCAGAACCAGGAGAACTGAGAACATCACTGCGGCTCTGAGGTCCTTCTTCTGGCTACCAGCTACCTGGAAGACTCTAAAACATCCGTCTACAAGTCAATCAACTTTCTGATCTCCTTGTGAAATACAAACCAGTAGCGGTCTGAGATCTTTATGGTCCAGTCAGCTGGTAGATGGAACAGAACACCGGTCGCTGGTGGAGGTCTGCAGCATGACACTGGCCCAACACACCAGCACCAGCTGTGGTCCAGCCTGTAGACCGGGTACTGGTCTCTGGTTGGTGCTGAAGAGGCGTTGGAGGCCAACAATCACTGGTCTGAGTCTGGCTGCTGGACTGGTTTATCTCTGGAGACACAACACATTCATCTACACACACCACACAAACTACACACACCAGACCGTCACTGTCTGTCTTATGTCTTCTTGTTTACTGTCTTTATCTGTCCTTATCTGTCCTTTTGTGCTCCACTGTTGGTGATTTAAGTCTCTGACACAATCAAGGTTTTAGAAGTTAATAAAACATGTTTGATTTGACTGTTGAAGAGGACTGAAGGACACACTCACAATCACTGACACTGAGGCATCTGCTGCAAGATTAAACAGTGTATATATCCAGGTTTCACCTGATTGTGGCACTAACCATCAATATATATGCAGACAGTTATTAAAAATTAATAAATAAAGAGATAAATTAATCTATTTTTTATAATTCCATTATGGATTTTATTTATGCTTTTTTAATACATTCAATTAATTGTTTTTCTGTTATTTTCATCTCAATCCTCCGCAAAGCACTTTGAATTTGCCTTTGTGAATAAAATGTTTGCTACAAATACTATAAATAAATATAGAGATATTTTATTTCTTGAAAATAACCTTGAAATGGAACAAAAGGTTTTTCATAACTAATGTGTCTGATAAAAAATGTGTGTCATTCACATGGTCTTATATCATAAATAATATTAAAATAATCAAATTAATATAATAATTATATTCAAAACTATATATGGAGGGTGGAGCACAACAACGTTTATAAGAAAGATAATGATGAAAATGTAGTTGTTATTATTATCACGTTTTCTGACCGTCATAGTGCGCCGGCGCTACAGGGCACCCCCCTCCCCCTCCCCCGTGTCCGTCCATAAACACAGTCCGATTGAATTACAGCCTGCAGGAGCGGAACTGTTATCCCCGCCCCGTGTTGCCTGCCGGGGCAGAATCGACGCTGCACGCCGGAGCCCTGTGTGAGATGGCGGTCGTCGCTCGGAGCGTTTAGCGCTGTTTTCGGCTCCGCTGCACCCGCTGAACCGGACCCCTGTCCCTGAGCCGTCATGGAGGGCGGTAAGCCGAACCTGGCGCTGGTCTACCAGGCGGTCCAGGCCCTGTACAACGACCCAGACCCGACCGGGAAGGAGCGAGCCTCGCTGTGGCTCGGAGAACTGCAGAGATCGGTGAGAAAATGGGAGAGGCCGGCGGAAGGAGCGCGGCTGCGGCGGTCTCCGGCGGTGGGGTGGTCCGGTCCCGGTGGACCGGTTTTTGTGTTGGGGGTTTTTTGTCCCCCCCCCCTTTTTTTTCTTTGGTGTTTAGCTGGTGTGAAGAAGGACGGCGGAACCCGCCTGCGCAAACTCAGAAGAGCCGCTGGTTCCTGTTAGCATCACAGCTAAGCTCAGCCAATGAATGGACGGACGAGTTAGCTGCGCGTTTAGCTTTACGATAAAAAAAAATTAACCAGGCAGAGACGATCCGTGCTCCGAGCTGGGGCTCGCCTCTTAGTTTACATCACAACGCATCACGTTCAGGTCCCGCGGTGCTTTGGCCGCTAACGTTGTTTACCTGTCGTCCCCAACAGTTGGTCGTGATCCCTGCTGACAGCTCTGCACCAGACTCCATTCACAAAACTGCGGTTTTTACCTGCGGCGGCTCTCACCTGACTCGGCTGGTCGTCAGAGCGCATGCGCGGCTCAGGTGGCGACAGTGGGCCAGCCTCGCTAAAACGGGGGGGTAAAGCAGGGTGGCAGCTGTAGCTCGGGTGGCAGACTGGGACGTTTCATCACCCACACTCCTATTTCAGCAGAGCTCTGAAGTGCAGTGCAAGCACGAGTTTGCTGAGTTGGGGGGGGGGATCCTCTGAAGAGATGAGTCTTCAGGGGATTTACGAAGGGTCTGACAGCACTCAGAAGAACTGAGACCAATCTGGACCCAGTCAGGGAAAGAGCGGTCCAGAAGGAGCAGAAATCAGTATCTTATTTCCCTCCTGGTTGTTCCTTTGAGGGGCCACCAGCGAATCATCTGCCTCCATCTGAACCCCCGTCCTCTCTGCATCAGGCATGTGCTCAGGTTGACCCCAGGTGGTGGTCGAGCACCCGCCCCTTCACCCTCCAGAGGTGTCAGCTGAGATTTCTGCAGAGCCGCTGTAGTGATGTTAGAGAAGTTATCAATTTTGTGAGAGCTGCTTTTCTTATTTATTTTTTACAACAAACAAATACTCAACAAAATTGACATTTTACAATAAAAAGTTTGGATTTTTTTTTTTTTTTTTTTAAACTGATGTAGTGATTTTTGTGAAGTTTGTCATTTTTATTATTATTCGGCCGGTTGGAGCGAACCGACCGACTGGAACGTTACCTGGTCCGGGGCATCGCCCGTCGTGATTGGCCGACCTTGTGGGTGTCGTGACATCACTTCCTGTCCTGTGTGCAGATGTACGCCTGGGAGATCTCAGACCAGCTGCTGCAGCTCAGGCAGGACGTGGAATCGTGTTATTTTGCTGCTCAGACAATGAAGATGAAGATCCAGCTGTCCTTCTACGAGCTCCCACCGGAGACCCACAATGCACTGCGAGACTCCCTGCTGAGCCACATCCAGAACCTGAAGGACCTGTCGCCGATCATCGTCACTCAGGTAATGGATGCCAGTCGGTTGGAGGGCTGACCGCCGACGGCGGCAGCTGGTTGAGCGTCGTTGTTGTTGTTGTTGTTCTGCCGTTCAGCGGGAAGTTTGAAGCCGAGGGAAACCTCACGGCTGTTTTCTTTTTCATGAGATTAAAATGTTTTTTTTTTCCCCAGTCGTTCAAAATTACTAAATTTTAATTTAAAAAAAAATTACATCAATGTGTCGTGATTATAGGACATAAATCTGCAGTTAAATGAAAGTCATAATTTTATGTAAAAAAATAGAGTTTTGCAAAATTTGAAATTTTGTGACAAAATTTGCAATTTGACGACTAAAATTCTCAATTTTAGGACCGAATATCCAGTTATACTTCTTTGAAGTTTTAATGTCATTATTATTATTGTTAGTGTTGTTCTGATTCTAATAACAGTATCAGAAATTACTCCGATGCTGTCAATAATATCGTTATCAGTATCGGTGAATACGAGAGTCCAGACACCAACTGATACCACGTAATTTATATTTAATTATTTATTTACTGGTTACTTCTGTTACACTACCAGAAAAAATAAATACTTTTTCATTTTCCAATACTGTTTCATACTGTTCTATTTGGTAATAAATAGAGACATAGATGGCTTGAATTTGCTGTTTTTGTTCATGTTTTACAACAATTATAATTATATTACAGTCAGGCATGTTGCAGTTTTTTAATATCATACTCAGATTGGTCAAGAATCAGAATCAATAAAAATGGTATCAGAACATCTCTTGTTTTGTCAAAAGTTGACATTTTACAAAAGTTGATGTTTTTACGACCAAAAGTTACAGTGTTACAGTTTTGCGCTACAAAGTCACAATTTACCAAACTTTGTGATTTTTGCAGCAAAATGTTGCAACTGAACAACAAAAGTCTCAGTTTTTCTCCAAAAGTTACGAGCTGCTAAATGAGCGGTTTTAATGTCGGTTTCTAGACGAAGGAAAAGATCGTCGGTGCCGTTTGTTCAGGACACTAAAAACATGCCGGCTTCATGGAAACATCCAGATGTGGACGGATGATCGGCAGCCTGAGGACCGAAAGCAGAAACTGATATCTAGTTTTCGCTCAGCAGGACTCAGGTTTGCGTCGACTCTCTCAGACCGTCTGCCTCCCCGACAGACTTGCAGTCTCCAGGCGTGTTCGCCGTCTTCTCTCGGGAATCCGTCGAGGTTCCTCCGGTGCCATTGAGAGTTTATTCCTGATGTTTCAGGGGTCAGAGAGCCAGAAACGCAGAGCAGCGACGCTCATCTGGAGTCTCTGAAACTGCTCGTTGTGTTCAGACGTCAAAAATATAAATGACTTTTAACTTCACAAACATTTAAAGTAAGGATGCATGATAACTGTTTTTTAAACCCGATAACCGATAACTTTCAGCTCCTAAAGGCTGATACTGATAACTGATAACACACACATACACCTAAGATCATTACATCAATACTATGAACAAAACCAAAAATAGTTTTGACTCTTTAAATTAACAGATGTTTATTTTTTCCAATGGAAAACTACTGGAAAGCCTCTCAAACATTTTCATAAAGCTATCAAACAAACCTATTTGATATCTCACATTAACTTAAATAAGGTTCATTACTGACTGATATAAAAAATAAAGGCTCCTTGAACTGATGGAAATAAATGCATCAGAATTACTAACTGAAAAAGATTAACATTTAAAGGATTTTGGCTTGTGGTTCCATTTAAATTAATACCTTTAATTAAAGTAAATGAGGTTCAGTAGTTTTTATTTTTTATTTTTTAATCTTATGGAAGCTTTAGATGAGAGGGGAGGGGAGGTGAGACTGCTGCTGGTTTGCGCACGTTAGCATTAGTTTCCGTTAGCTCACGTTAGCGCGATTTCAAAACTCCATTGAAGCGATTGTTATGTTGTAGGTGGCTGATCAGGTTTTACGTATTAAAGCTTGTGCTTCCCTCCTCGTAGAATTTGCTCGGAGGATTCATCACAAATAACCACCAAACTATCTTCTTCTGAAATTTTAATGAAGTTCCATATAACCGCCGCCATGTTTGTTGTGATCAGTACGCTGTGCTTCAGGCTGCATTCATGGTGTAACGTAAATTTCAATGTTCCCTCGTTTGCTAGTCGTTCTTCCTTTTCTATTTTTTTCTCTTTTATGTGTAACATGAGGGGAAATACTGTTAATATCAATTCAAGTCAGCAACTACCAAAATTATGACCAAGTTAACAAGTTGTTTTCTGGCATGAGGGGGTATTCTTGATTTTCCTGATTGAGAAATCGTTTTTCTGATTATGCCGACGTCACTTGAACATAACATTCACTGCCGGTTATTCAAGGCTCAGAGGGAGCGAGACACTGCCGTGTTGACAAAAATATATATGTTATCAGGGCTATTTGTCATGATATCGGACTTATTGAGATGACGTCATAATTTTCTGTTATCGGCCAGATAGTTATCGTGCACCCCTATTTAAAATGTTAATGAAAAAGAAGTAAAGGATAAACATTTAAAATGATTTTTATGCCAGCGTTGAGCCCTCTGACGGCTCTTCTCACTGATCCGTGTTTTCTGCTGGTCTCACATGCAAATCTTTACGAGTCTGATGACTCATTTGAATGTGTTGGTTATTCGTGGTCAGATATTAGAAAGCGTTTCCTGTCTTTGACGTTCATGTCCGTATTTATTCGGAGGGACGGAGGCAGAGAATTTACAGCCTCTACGACCAAAAACAGCAGTAAACTAAAGCTTAAATGAGTGTTACATTGCAACGAACGCTCAACTTTATTAACAAAGACCAGGAAAACAAAGTTGTTGAGTGAACATCCTGCAGCGTTTTCCCTTCTGTTGTTGATTGAGTTCATGCAGGACGTTAATTACAGTCATAAGAAGGAAAAAGAAAACTGGTGCGTCTCCGACATGAAGACTTCTCAGGACAGCAGCTGAAGGGTTTGTTACAACAGCTGTGTTGTTTTTTTCTTCTTTAAACCGACCTGAAGGAAATCAGGAGGTTTTGTAAAAAGTTTCAAAACAGGTTTGAGAAAGTTTGTGTGTTGGCTAAGGTGAGATTCAGACGTCTCACGCAGCTGTTTGTCTCCTCAGCTGGCTCTGGCGATCGCTGATCTCGCTCTCCAGATGGCCTCGTGGAAAGGATGCGTACACACGCTCATAGAAAAGTGAGGACCGGCGGCGCCGCCTGAACCCGTTAGCGCCCTGGCTGCAGATGGTTTTATTTTATTTTTGTCTGTCTGTGTTGATAACAGGATACCTGTTGTTGTTGTTGTTGTTGTCTCCGCCGCCCCCCCTCAGGTACAACAACGACATCAGCTCGATGCCCTTCCTCATAGAGATCCTGACCGTGCTGCCGGAGGAAGTCCACAGCCGGTCGCTGCGAATCGGAGCCAACCGCAGGACGGAGATCATTGAGGACCTGGCGTTTTACTCCAACACCGTCGTCACGCTGCTGGTTAGACGCCGACGCCGCCTGTTCACCTTCTCGCCCTCACCTGTAGATTTTAAACGGCGTTTTCATTCAGTGTCCAACCACTCGTAGCTCCGCCTCCATCAGCAGTAGGGGTGTAAAAAAAATCAGTTTGGCGATATATCGCGATTTTCGGCCGTCCAATATAATATCGATTTTTCAGCTCCTAATATCAATTTCTTTTTTTTAAATTTATTTATTAAATGTGCAAAAACATTAATAATAAACAATAAATAGGTTGTTTTGAAGCTATTTGTCCTCTGAATGATCAATATCATCTGATGAACATGTACAGCAACTTGATTTTTCATCTCTACTTTTAATTTTGATATTATCTGGGTAGAATATCGCAATATATCGTGATATCGCGATATAGTGATAACATCGTATCGTGACCTAGTGCTGGGCGGTATGACCAAAAATTTATATCACAGTATTTTTCAAAATTATATTGGTTTCAGTGTTGTTGTTTTTTTGAAGGCACAACTGGGTGTTAACCACATTTTCTAATCATTTAGAGAGGAATTGCTGCAGTAAATTGTCTTAGAATGACCTATTTTACTGTCACGAGGAGTGAATATTGTAGAAAAACATTCACATGTTTTATTGTGCTTTTATTGAAAGTGTTTTAACCTTCTGCATCATCTGCTGGTTTGGGAATGCCTCTGAGGCACAAAAGAGGTCTGTTAGGAGGACAGTAACAACAGCCAGCAAACTGTTAGGAACCACCCTACCCAGCCTCGAAAGCATATACAGAGACCGGGTACCAAACAAGGCAAAGGCCATTGTGGCTGATGAGAGGCACCCACTTACCTCCAGTTTTAAACTGTTGCCATCAGCTCGGCGTTACTGCCCCCCCTTGTTCACTAAAAACAGGGCAAACAAGTCCTCCATACCCCAAGCCGTCAAACTTCTAAATATTTCTAGGAAATAGCACCCCAGCTGGCTGGGAAATAACATGTATGAGTGGTA
Organism: Hirundichthys speculiger; assembly: GCA_018398805.1. NCBI lineage: Eukaryota > Metazoa > Chordata > Actinopteri > Beloniformes > Exocoetidae > Hirundichthys > Hirundichthys speculiger. Next base: position 141,773 of record JAGFBZ010000342.1, on the reverse strand, counting down.
GCACCGTGTCTGTCTGTGTTACGGTTCTGTGTCACTGTTTTTTATGTTATGGTTGTCAATTGCCATGTGTACCTTTTGCTGCAAACAAATTTCCCCATGGGGATAATAAACATATATCTATATCTACACTAGTATTAATACAGGTTTGCATGGCCTCACAAAATGATACTATTTACAAAGAGGTGGCACTCGTGACTCTAATTAAGTGAAGGAATCAGAATGAATGATAGTTGCAGTTAAAATACAGAACCCTTTTATTTTTCAAATTTTCTTAAACAACTTGAAAAAACATATTTTGTAAAAAATAAACAGTAACTACACAATGTAAACAACGTTCTTAAGTTGTAGCGGGAGGCTACACCAGGCTGGTGTAGCCTCCCGCGGCTACAACTTTAGCTCGGCAACATTTGCAGATTATTGTAGTTTGTCGGACGTTGTCTTTTTTAAATCCAAAGAACTTTCAGGAGCCGTTCAGGAGCTTCCACTTCGGGACTTTCTCTGTTTGCAGCCATCACCGTTTAACCAGAAACTAGTAGCGTGTTGTGCCTCCAGTGCAACTGCAAAACAGTCCCCTGTCAAACAATGTTCTGCGGCACTTACGTTCCGCCGCACGGCGTTAGCACTATTGTGACCCAAGTATCATGATACATATTGTATTGCGAGGTCCTTGCCAATACTCACCCCTAATTAGCAGTAACTTCCTCCTGACAACCCTCCCAAGAAAAGGAAAGGAAAAGAAAAGCGTCCCTGCTCAGTCCTCCTTTAGTCGTGCTATTGAACATCTAACATGCTCAGTGAGATCCGTCGGCTCTCAGCTGGAGCTCTCGAGCTTCATTATTTCCTCGAGCGTAGCATCGTCTCCGCCGGATCATCTCCACGTGTGGAGTCGTTTTGAAACAGTCCTACGGGCCTTTTCCAGAGTGACGTGCAGCGACAGCTACTTCTCTGGGGCTGCCACTGATGTCTTTCCCTCCCTGCGTTGTTGTTAGCACACATCTGAATGCTCCAGACCAGAACATCTACTTTTATAGAGGTCTTAATTAATGAAAAAGAATTAGATGGTGATGCTGCTGAGGACCTGCATCATCATGTCAGACCTGTGAAGCATCATCCTGACGCCATCGTTGCGTTTCCAGACGTCGTGTGTGGAGAAGGCGGGTAACGACGAGAAGATGCTCATCAAGGTGTTTCGGTGTCTGGGGAGCTGGTTCAACCTGGGGGTCCTGGACAGCAACTTCATGGCCAGTAACCAGCTGATCATAGTTCTCTTCCAGGTCCTGGTGAGTTGTCCCGTGTTCAGTGTTTGTCGGACCCGACCTGAAACTGTCCGCCGGCGATCTGACGTTCCCGTGTGTTTCCGCAGCAGAGAGACGAAACCTCGACGAACCTGCACGAGGCGGCGTCGGACTGCGTCTGCTCGGCCCTCTACGCCATCGAGAACGTGGACACCAACATGCCGCTGGCGCTGCAGCTCTTCCAGGGCGTCCTGACGCTGGAGACGGCCTACCACATGGCGGTGGCTCGGGAGGACCTGGACAAGTACGGGCCCCCGTGATGCCGGTTTGATTCCGTGCCGCGACCCGTGGCGTTTACGCTCTGGTTTGTGTCCTCAGGGTGCTCAACTACTGCAGGATCTTCACGGAGCTCTGCGAGACGTTCTTGGAGAGCACGGTCAGGACTCCGGGTCAGGGTCTGGGAGACCTGAGGACTCTGGAGCTGCTGCTGATCTGCGCAGGAAACCCGCAGTACGAGGTACAAGAGACTTTTAAAACCGGCGAACCCGTCCATTCGTTAACTTACTTTTGGGTTGTGGGCCATCCTGAGCAGATTGGTGTGAACCTGCTGCCTTGTCGGCCATGTTGTTTTCTTTTCTTGCCGCAATGCTGCATTCAAGATATAGCATATTCCCACGTTTGCTAGTCGTTCTTTCAGCCTTTTCTATTTTTTTCTTTTTTATGTGTAACATGAGGGGCAATACTGCGAATATCAATTAAAGTCAGCAACTACCAAAATTATAACCAACAAGTTGTTTTCTGGCATGAGGGGGTATTCTTGATTTTCCATACTGAGATTTCGTTTTTCTGATTATGCCGACGTCACTTGAACATAACATTCATTGCAGGTCATTCAAGGCTCAGAGGAAGCGAGGCACTCCTGTGTTGACAAAAATATATATGTTATCAGGGTCTATTTGTCGTGATATCGGACTTATTGGGATGACGTCATAATTTCCTGTTATCGGCCCGATAGTTATCGTGCACCCCTGCTGGTTCCTCTTGATGCGGAGGAGCAGTGACTCGACTCTGAATCGCTCCCAGGTGGTGGAACTTCTCGCTCTGTCTCTGGCGGGACGGACGGCCCCGCCTCACCGCGGAGGAAACCCGTTCTTTTGGTTGACGTTAGCCTGATTTAGCGTCAAGCTTCGAGGGCGGGAAAAAAAAAATCTGCCACCACAAGACCCAAAATGTTCATAAAATGTAGGGGTGTGAAAAACAATGATTTGACAATATATTGCAATTTTTGGCCACCCAATATAATATCGATTTTTCAGCTCCTAATATCGATTTTTCTTTTTGGTAAAATTCATGTATTAGACGCATTGTAAATACTGTACCACTTCCGCACCTCCACTCCGGTAGATGGTGCCGTAGAGCCACTTTGCTGTGCGGCGATGCGCCATTTCTGTAGTAGAGGCAGTCTTGATTTTTCTTCTCTACTTTTAATTTTGATATTAACTGGGTAGAATATCCCGATATCGTGATATCGTATCATGATTAGGGCTGGGCGATTTTATCGATTCGGCGATATGTATCGATATTTTATTTCCCAGAGAGTATCGATTTTTCAGCCGCGGGTATCTATATTCTAAGCTCCCTTCAAAACCCCCGTGTCTCGCACGGGTGCTCTTCCTGCAAAGTGCCATTTAGTCCTCCAGCCGCTAGTGTCGCTGTAGAGCGTTTCTAACAGGTTATCCAGAAGCAGCTTCTTACTCTTCCAGCTAGAGCTGAGCCAGTCAGGAGGATGGCGGCGAGTATAAACGCAGCGCCTGCGTGTTTAAAAGCAGATGTCTGGGAGCAGTTCGGGTTGAAAAAGAAAAAGGAAAGCGATGATTTAGACAAAAGTATGGCGGTTTGCAAGCTGTGTCACTCAAACATAAAGTACTCTGGAAATACCACCAACCCGCGAGGCGAGCCCACCTGAAACGTCACCACCTGGACAAGCTAATGCTAACTGAGAGCGAGCCAAACTGTATTAGTCAGGATTTGAGACCGTATTGAGTGGTGGAAAACGCCGGCTTTAAGGGCTGTGTTTACTCGCAGCAACGTGTCGCAGTTATCTTGTCGCCGGTATGCCGCAGTTATTTTTGATATATGTTAATGTTGAAGCGCGTCTGTGCTGTCATTCAACGCCACAACGGAGAGGGACAATCACGAACTAGCTAAACTTACTAAACGTATCTCTTGCGTTTTTCCACTTCCTCACCGTCTCGGCCGTATCCAGACCCACATTCATCGCTATCTCCCTCCATGAATTACTAGAATATGTGCTGTCTTTGTAGTGTGGAGAACCAGAATCGTACAGATGTGGGTACTTCCTCATTTCTTCGATGACGTGGATGTAGAATTGACCAATCAGAGGTCTCCTCTCTCTCCTTTCTGCGACGTCGTTTGCAGTCACCTACCTTTCAGTTCAGTTAATTCAAACAAATTGGAACAATCACAAGATGTCACCAAAATCACTTTGTTAAAATCTTTCAGAAAATGATGTAAATGTATTGTTAGAAAAATATCGATATAATATTGTATTGTGAGCCAAATGAAATGAAATGAAAATGAAATGAAAAATACTTTATTTATCCCATAAAGGGAAATTCAATGTAGTAAGGGCTCTCTTTTTAATAAACAACAGACAGCAATAATAATAATAATAATAATAATAACAGGTAGTGCTGGGCGATATGGAAAAAATCATATATCACGATATGGACTATTTCATATCACGATAACGATATATATCACGATATACCATAATAAAGTATGTTTTCAGTTATTCTCTGAAAAGTTTGACAAAAATTTCATTGCTTACTTTCCAACTTTATTTTGAAAGGACATTTAGCTGAATTGTCACAAACATACATTTTAGTGCAGCAAAAACAGGTAGGTACAGAGGTACAGTAGCTTTCACATTATTTTTAAAGTGCACAACAGTTTCTGAGAGGAAAAACACATTTTTGCACTGAAGTTCAGCTATAAAAAAAAAAACACAAATTATTTTTCAACTTTCTGAAATCTGTAACCTTGTAGTGCAAAGTTTGCAAACCAATATAAAGTGTCTAAAGTAAACATCAGGGTTGAAGAGAACTCTGTTTAAGGCATTAACCATGAATAAAAGTGCAAACATAAAAGGCTACTTTGTAGAAGTAGATATGATTCTATCAAATTTATCGTTGGAGGTTATTTAATTACATATTTGCTGTAATAATTGATAAAATTAGGTTAGAAACGATAGAAACGATAGAAGAGAAATGGCACGATACACACTTTTATATTGTCCCCACGATATGTATTGTCATATTGCCCAGCACTAATAACAGGAGTTAAGTCTTGTTGTGGAGGCTGATGGCTGCTGGCAGGAATGATCTTCTGTATCTTTCCGTCTTGCAACGGACCTGAACACACTCTGTTGTTTGATCACTGTGTCGTGGAGAGGGTGTGAAGAGTCCTCCATCATCTTCATCAGCTTGTGCAGCATTCTTTTTGTGAGAATCTGTTTGTGAGGTAGTCATAAATCCAGGAGGTTGTGGAGGAATCCACCTGGAACTTATGGAGCTTCTCACATAACAACGCAAGCTGAATTGTATTAAAAGCACTTGAGAAATCAAAGAACATGACCCTCAAAGTGCTGCCTGATTGGTCCAGATGAGAGTGGGCTCTGTGAAGCAGGTAGATGATGGCGTCTTCAACCCCAAGCCCATTACGATATGCAAACTGTAATGGGTCCTGAAAGGTGCTGACCTGCTTGTTGAGGTGGACCAGTAAGAGTCTCTCCAGGACTTTCATGATGTGAGATGTCAGGGCAACTGGTCTGTAGTCGTTAGGTTCAGCTGGTTGTGGTTTTTTAGGCACTGGAACAAGGCAGGATGTTTTCCACAGCACAGGAACTGTTCTCTGTCTCAAACTGGTGTTGAAGAGGTGCTGGAGAATTGGACATAGTTGCAATGAGCAGGTCTTGAGAACTCTGGGACAGACACCATCTGGACCTGCAGCCTTGTTCTGGTTCAGTTTCTCTAGTTGTTTTTTGACCTGATTGCAGGAGACAGACAGGTGGAGGGGGGAGGCAGAGGAGGTCTCTGAGGTGGAGAAAGATGATGCTGGTTTCTGGTCCATGACTGAGCTGCAGGGTGACAGAGTGGAGGTGTGACAGGAAAGCTGTGGGCTCACCGAGGGGGTGTGGTCTGTTGGGCTGGAGGCAGGGGGGGAACTGAACCTATTGAAGAACCTGTTCAGTTCATTAGCTCTGTCCAGACCTCTGTCCAGATGTATCGTATCGTGAGATTAGTGTGTCACTACAGCCCTAATCATGATACATATCGTATTGCGAGGTCCTTGCCAATACTCACCCCTAATAAAATGCTATCAAATAAGGATGGAAACCATCGGGAGTTTTTTATAAATTGTCCAATGTGCTGCCCTCATGTGGTCAGTAGTGGCGTTGCTGCATATCGTGGCTTTAACACTTATCAAGTGATGCGAAGAGGCAGAAGTGGCGCGAACACATCACCTGGTAATCGGCTACCTGTTGGTTGATGCTGGTCATTTAGATTATGGGCCATTAATGGCCCAGTTAACATCATCTCACCTTCTCTGAGGTTGGACGAGACCCGACAGATGGATCCGAAACCTCCATCGTCTCCACCACCGAGAGACTGAACACTTACGAAAATAAACGAGGATGAGTACTTCCTCGTAGCTTTAAGAACTATGAAACAGTTCTGTGTATGTAGTTCTGGTCCGCATTCGGGTCCGAAGCGTTTACGCTCTGGTTCCGGTCCCCTGTCTTCAAGGTCGTGGAGATTTCCTTCAACTTCTGGTACCGCCTCGGAGAGCATCTGTACAAAATCAACGACCCGACCCTCCACAGCATCTTCAGACCGTACATACAGAGACTCCTTCACTGTTTGGCCCGACACTGTCAGCTGGACCCAGACCACGTAAGAACCCCGACATGAACCGGAACCCGAATGGTCCCGATCAGCCTGACGGAGGTGTGATTTAGTGAATATAATCAAATGTTTTCAGTCTGAGGTTGTTTTCGCCCGACAGGAGGGAATCCCGGAGGACACGGACGACTTCGGGGAGTTCAGGATGAGGGTCTCGGACCTCGTTAAAGACGTCATTTTTCTCGTTGGATCCATGGAGTGCTTCTCTCAAGTACTTGGACCTTCTTTTTTTTTGTTTAACATGTTCGCATCCTGCTTGTCTTTGTCTCACCTTTACCTTCCGCCCTCAGTTGTATTCTACGTTAAAAGACGGGAACCCTCCCTGGGAGGTGACGGAGGCCGTCCTCTTCATCATGGCTTCCATCGCCAAAAGCGTCGACCCGTGAGTGTCTGGGGCGGCGGTGGAAAACGTGGGCGTTTCAGGCCGGCGGGCGCGCGGGTTCACCGTCTCTTTGTTTGTGTGTCTTTCAAGAGAGAACAACCCGACGCTGACGGAGGTGCTCCAGCAGGTGGTGCTGCTTCCGGAAAGCGTCCACCTGGCGGTCCGGTACACGAGCATCGAGCTGGTCGGGGAGATGAGCGAGGTGGTGGACAGAAACCCCAGGTTCCTTGGTACGCTGCTCTTCCTGGCCCGTCGTCCGCGTTGGCGGTGCGGTTCGGTTCTTGCCCGTGACCGGCCTCCAGTCAAACTGCTTGTGTTCCCTGTTCAGACCCGGTGCTGAGCTACCTCATGAAGGGGCTCCGGGAGAAACCCCTGGCGTCGGCGGCGGCCAAGGCCATCCACAACATCTGCTCCGTGTGCAGGGACCACATGGCTCAACACTTCCAGGGGCTGCTGGACATCGCCCGCTCTCTCGACTCCTTCGCTCTGTCCAGCGACGCTGCTGTCGGACTGCTCAAAGGTACCTGGACGTGGCGGTCGCGCCCATGTTTGCAGTGATGGGCGTAGACTTCAGAGGTCTTGTATTATGTGGTTTTGGTCAGAGATGCGCGATAACTGTTTTTTAAAAACAATACCGATAGCCGATAACACACACATATACCTAAGAGCATTACATCAATACTATGAACAAAATCAAAAATAGTTTTGACTTTTTAAATGAACAGATATTTATTTTTTCCAATGAAAAACTATTGTCAAGCCTCTCAAACATTTTCGTAAAGCTATCAAACAAACCTATTTGATATCTCACATCAACTTAAATAAGGTTCATTACTGACTGATATAAAAAATAAAGGCTCCTTAAACTGATGGAAATACATGCATCAGAATTACTAACTGAAAAAGATTAACATTTAAATGATTTTGGCTTGTGGTTCCATTTAAATTAATATCTTTAATTAAAGTAAATGAGGTTCAGTAGTTTTTGTTTTTTATTTTTTAATCTCATGGAAGCTTTAGATGAGAGGAATGAGGGAGTTAGCATTAGCTTCCATTAGCTCACGTTAGCACGATTTCAAAACTCCATGGAAGCGATTGTTATGTTGTAGGTGGCTGATCAGGTTTTACGTATTAAAGCTTGTGCTTCCCTCCTCGTAGAATTTGCTCTGAGGATTCGTCACAAATAACCACCAAACTATCTTCTTCTGAAACTTTAACGAAGTTCCACGCCGCCATGTTTGTTGTGATCAGTACGCTGTTCTGCAGGCTGCATTCAAGGTGTAACGTAAATTCCTCCGTTTCCTCGTTTGCTAGTCATTCCTTCAGCCTTTTCTATTTTTTATGCGTAACATGTGGGAAAATACTGCGAATATCAATTCAAGTCAGCAACTACCAAAATTATAACCGAGTTAACGAGTTGTTTTCTGGCATGAGGGGGTATTCTTGATTTTCCTTGTTGAGTCTCCATTTTTCTGATTATTCCGACGTCACTTGAACATAACATTCACTGCAGGTCATTCAAAGCTCAGAGGGAGCGAGGCACTGCCGTGTTGACAAAAATATATGTTATCGGGGCTATTCGTCGTGATATCGGACTTATCGGGATGATGTCATAATTTCCTGTTATCGGCCAGATAGTTATCGTGCACCCCTAGTTTTGGTCCATCCACTCAAAAACTCTCTGGATTTGTTAGGTTGAGCAGCCTGTGTCCCCCCGTTCGGCCTCCTCCCACTGCTCCCCGCTCACTCTGGTCACCTGTCTTACCTAATTGGACTCATTACAGTCATGTGCCACGGCAACAGACAATGAATCGCGTCTAAACAGGAGGGGGTGGGCTCTGATCCACTTATGGTTGCTACATTACACATCATCATCGATGAAACAAGCTCATATAGAGAATTATTGGAATCGCGGAATTGTAGATTAAAAACGGAATTCACTTGAAATGCGCAATATAACAGAACGGCAATTTGTGTAAAAGTTTGTTTTTTTTTCTCCTGGACTAAAAGGAACTTTTCCTTTCGAGAAAATGTTCCAAGAGGAGCCACTAAAAGCTGGGGACACTGCACACTTCTCTGCCCCCCCTGCCCCTGCTTTCCTCAATAACAAAAAAAAAGATTTCATAGTATCTACATAAACTATAGTAAATATAGTTTTTGCTGTTATCAGGCACAGTTTGTCATGACGTAGCTGACATTTTTCAGGTAAAATGTGTCTGATAACAGAAGAAATTAAATAAGCTAAAACGATTAGTTTACTGCTGTTGACATTTCTTCCTTTTTGCACTTTAAATGTATTTACCTATTTGATTTATTTTTTTCTTATTTATTTCATAAAAAGAACTTGTGAAATTTTTTTTAATCAAAAAACAAATGTTTTGTTGGACACAATATGTTTAAAAGTATGAAAACATTAAAGTTTACAGTTATAGTTGCATAAATTGTCTATATTTCATTACTTTATATAGTGTCTTTAAATTAAATTTGCATCACATGCTTAAAATGGAATTCTCAAAAACTAAAAAGCGAAAAAAACAGAAAATGAAAAAAATTTCAACGGAATTTGAGAAGTAAAACAGATTTCATAGGGCCCTACTCATAGAGTTACCGTTTAAAAAAAAGGCAAATTTTTGTTACAATTTTTGCAAAATGTGAGATTTTAAAACTTTTTAACTTGAAATTGAAACTTTTGTCCTAAAATCACAAATTCTTCTTGCAAAATCACAAATTTCAAAATAAACTTTTTTTGTCAAAAAAAAAGCAACTATTTGTTAAAATTACGAATTTTTCAAAATCGCAACTTTTTTTACTTAAAATTACCAGTTTTTGTTGTAGAACTGAATTTTTGACATAAATACGATTTTGTTGGTTTTATTGCAACTATTTGTTCAAAAGTCGTGTTTATTTAAAGAAAATTTTAAAAAGTTTTACAAAATTTGAGCTTTTTGTCGTAAAATTGTGACTTCTGTAGAATTGCACTTTTTGTGTGAAAATGACAAATTTGTCAAATCGTAACATTTTTGAAATCGAGGCTTTTTAATGTTAATTAGCTGCTTTTCTTGGTTAAATAGCTGCTCGCTGGTCTCCCGGCTGCTCTCAGCTCAGTTTTCGAGGTTTTTTCTGTCAACACTGAATCATGTTTTGACGCGTTGCTTCGACGCGTTGTCAGCGTCTCTCCTGGTAGTTGATGGTTGGTTTTGCCGTCGGGGGTCGGAGAGAATGAAGCGGTGGACCCGGAGGTTGGTCCCTAATTGCGTATAAATGTGTGGCTTTATTTAACTTTACCTGATGAAGTACGTAAACAGCTGTAAAATCTAGCAGCTGTGGTCTGCTGTCCCCATGTGGCCAGAGGTCGTATTGATTACTAAGACTCCTGGTTTGATCCTGATCCACCTGTGCAGGTACGGCCCTGGTCCTGACTCGCCTTCCTCTGGAGAAGATCGCAGTGTGCCTCAGTGATCTCTGCGCCGTTCAGGTCATGGCTCTCAAAAAGGTCAGCGAGTTGTTGTCGTTGTCATCGTCGTCACTGCTGTGGTAAACCTGAAGAACGCCGCCTAGACTCCTCTCTGTCGTTTTTCAGCTCCTGACCGAAGAATCAGCGAACGGTAAAACGGCCGATCCCACCGTCTGGCTGGACAGGCTGGCTGTCATCTTCAGGTGAGTGAAGATCCTGTTAACCTCCATCAGCGACACAACTCATCAGGTGGCCTTTTATTGTCTGTTTTTATTGAAGGAAGCCGTCTGATTTAACCCAGAAACAACACTGAAATGTTTTTAGTTTGTGGTTGTTTTTTTTTAACTGCTATGTCATATAAAAGGAAGTGATTGTGTTCAGTCAGTGTGGCATCGTCTCGTATCGATCATCAGCATCCAGGATGCATTCAGAGCAGCTGATAATCTGTTATAACCATCTCCTGATCTCTGCCTTTCAACAACGTCTCACAGTTTTCTTGGCAGATGCATGGGTGGAGGTGTGGATGTACAGGTGCTGGTCAACGAATTAGAATAATTTGAAATAGTGCAATCATTAAATTCTTTGAATGCATTTTTTGTGCAGAAAGCAAATCAGGTGTTCACCGCACCTGTCCTACACGTTAGAGTAATCACAGAACTCGTTACCTGTAAAAAATTTGCTCAGCTGAGCTTTCCAAAAGGCCCATTTAGGGCATTTAACTGTGACAATGTTGTTTTATTGAATTAGAATAATGGAGAAACTATTTCATTGAATTAGAATAATTTTTATTATAATTAGAATCATCACTTTCTCAGTATTTTGTGGCTGCCCCCTTGGCTTGTATGACTGCCTGAAGTCTCCGCGGCATCGATTTGACCAGCTTGTCGCAAGTTTCCGCACTCACAGCATCCCAGGCAGTGGCGATGTTCTGCTTCAGTTGGTCCAGTGTAGTCGGCTTTCTGTCGTGAATTTTCCGCTTGACGATGGCCCAAAGGTTTTCAATGACATTGAGGTCAGGCGAGTTGGCCGGCCATGCCAAAACTTCAAGCTGTTTTTTAGTCAACCAATCTTTGGTCGACTTTGCCGCATGAGCCGGTGCAAGATCCTGTTGAAATATGAAGTCTTCTTCGACGAACTGTTCCTCAACAGTCGGAATCAGGAACGTTTCCAGAACATCTTGATATACGGCAGCATTGACAGTCTTCTTGAGGAAGCAGAGTTTCCCTACACCCCGAGTGGACATGCCCCAGACCATAACGCTCTGGGGAAACTTGACGGATCGTTTCACGCACTTGTGGTTGTAGGTTTCGCCACCACGACGCCAGACACGAGGACCTTGGTCACCGAAGGAGATGCAGAAGCGTGATTCGTCACTGAAGACCACTTTCTGCCAGTCTTCAGTAGTCCACTCGCCGTGTTCTTTGGCCCACTTCAGCCGTTTCTCCATTTGTTTCTTGTTCAGCATCGGTTTTACTGCTGGAATGTGAGATTTGAAGCCGAGTTCGCGCAGACGACGGTAAGTGGTTGATCTGGAGACGTCAGCGCCGGTCTGCTTGTTCCACAAGTCGGTGAGCTCGGAAGTGGACTTGAACCGGTTGCTGACTGCGATGTTTCTCAGCTGCTTGTTGTCGCGAGGAGGTTTTTTGGACGCCGGAACAGTTGGTGCGCTTGCTGCAGTTTTTCTTGAGAGCTTTGCAGACGGAAGACTGGCTGATGCCGAGCTGCTCAGCAATTTTAGTTTGAGTCAAGCCTTGTTGGCGAAGGGCTTGAATTTGAGCCACTATTCCGGTTGAGATTGATTTTACAACTTAGAAATTCTACTCAACCCTGACTTTATACTGCACAGTGAACACTCTTCACAGAAAACAAAAATTCGAGCATTTATTCTAATTCAATGAAACAGTTTCTCCATTATTCTAATTCAATGAAACAACATTGTCACAGTTAAATGGCCTAAATGGGCCTTTTGGAAAGCTCAGCTGAGCAAATTTTTTACAGGTAACGAGTTCTGTGATTACTCTAACGTGTAGGACAGGTGCGGTGAACACCTGATTTGCTTTCTGCACAAAAAATGCATTCAAAGAATTTAATGATTGCACTATTTCAAATTATTCTAATTCGTTGACCAGCACCTGTAGGCACAGGTGGATGAATGGGTGGAGGCTTAGGGGGAGGCATGGATTCAAATTCAAATTCAAAATACTTTATTAATCCCCAAGGGGAAAATTTAAGTTTCAGTACACCAGGAAAAATCTGGTGTACTAGGGGAGCTGCTAGCGTGCAGCGCTCCTTTTCATGCCATGTCCCTTGGTCTGAGTGCTAACTCCAGTTAACAGCCGTTAGCTGCCGTTAAAACAGTTAACAGCCGTTAGAACCAGTATATCTCCATTATGATGAAAAGTGAGATATCTCCAGGTCAAGAGGAGGAAACACCAATGAACCAGACCGTCTCCTCTGGGAAGACTGAGCTCCAATCAGTCCGGCGAGCGACGGAGACGACCGTCCCAGAGCCCGTTTCATCATGCGGACCGGACCAGGCCGTTGTCGTCTCCCCCGGCGGTGCTGGGCCCCACCAGGTCACCAGACGGCCCCTGCCAGGTCAGCTGACCCATCCAGTGTGTAGACTGCTGGACGGGGGCAGCATGCCGCCGCCGCTACGTTGGGGGCTCCCGTCCCGGCTCCGTGACGCTGCAGCCTGGATCCAGTGGTGGTGGTTGCCGTGGGTAGCAGTTCAGGGCTACTTAGCTTAGCTTTCCCGAACCGGCCTCCAGCGACACTGTCCATGTCCGCGGCGGCAGGTCTCCACCAGCCGCAAGAGGACTGATCCGCCCCCTGCAGACAGTATGTAGACATCCGACCGCAGATCACCACAAACCGGACACAAACTGGAGCGTCCAGCGTCGCAGAGATAAGTCCTGGAGCAGCAGCGAGAAGCGTCCATGCCAGGCATCGTCTGGGCAACGAACATGGAATGGGTGGAGGCACAGATGGAGGCATGGGTCAATGAATGGGTGGAGGCGTGGGTGGATAAATGGATGGAGGCTTAGAGGGAGGCATGGGTGGATGAATGGATGGTTTCCGGAGGATGAATCGTTGGTCTTTCTCAAGCGAACAAAGCGACTCAAAAGGCTGCTGGAACTAAAAGTGGGTTAAGAACCGATGCATAATTCAAACCTCGGGAGGAATCGTGGCGAATCACCGTCTTCCAAGAAGAAACGTGGCATTGCGATCACGATCAGAGATCAGAGATCACTTTAGAGACGTTTGGAGAAATCTGATCAGAGAAAATCAACGGCAGAACTGGACATTTACCAGTGAAACTGGGAGCATTTCCTCTCTGACCAAACGGCTGCAGAAGCTGAAGAAAAACTCTCTCCAGTCAGGACTGGACTCAATTATTTATTACCATTGTCATAAATATTTAGATGATGAGATGCGCCTGCGAGTAGTCGGTTAGGAAGTTTAGAGAAGGTTAACCTGAAAAATAAAAAGGCTCAAGAAGTTGTCTTTGAGTTACAACCAAACCCATTTTAACAACAAACAGACCCTCAGATGTGCAGTTTTGGATTAAACTCATCGTTTTTGTTTTCATTCAGACACACGAATCCCATCGTGGAGAACGGGCAGACTCACCCCTGCCAGAAGGTCATCCAGGAGGTAAGGCTTATCCCTACGAGGCTCGCTTGAATGACCGCTAACGAGGAGTACTAACGAAGCCCCGACTCGCCCGCAGATCTGGCCGGTGCTGTCGGAGACGCTGAACACCCACCAGGCCGACAACAGGATCGTGGAGCGGTGCTGCCGCTGCCTCAGGTTCGCCGTGCGATGCGTCGGGAAGGGCTCCGCCTCCCTGCTGCAGCCCCTCGTCACTCAGGTGAGGTGCACCCCAGGTCTCCAGAGGCGCCGTGAGCGGGTGAATGAACAGCGTTGATGGTGGTCACCTGTCTGTCCTCAGATGGTGAGTGTGTACCAGGTGTATCCGCACTCCTGCTTCCTGTACCTGGGCAGCATCCTGGTGGACGAGTACGGCATGGAGGAGGGCTGCAGACAGGGACTGCTGGACATGTTACAGGTAAACGCACACCTGTGGACCCATTAAACCACCCGGGTGGTTGGGATGTTTTGTTTTAAATGGACGACAGTGTTTGGGTGACTCAACGTGTAAAATCAGCTCTCCAGCCTCAGCGGGGAGCTTTGAGGTTTACATGCAGTGGGGCGTTCAGGGACACACATAGTCAACCATGGGGCGTTGAGGGACACGTAGTCGACCATGGGGCATTCAGGGACACGCAAAGTCGATCATGGGGCGTTGAGGGACACGCGTTAGTCGACCATGGGGCGTTGAGGGACACGCGTAGACGACCATGGGGCGTTCAGGGACACGCGTAGTCGACCATGGAGCGATCAGGGACACCGCGTAGTCGACCATGGGGCGTTCAGGGACACGCGTAGTCGACCATGGGGCGTTCAGGGACACGCGTAGTCGACCATGGGACGTTCAGGGACACACCTAGTTGACCATAGTGCATTCAGGGACACGTGTAGTCGACCATGGGGCGTTCAGGGACACACCTAGTTGACCATGGGGCGTTCAGGGACACACGTAGTCAACCTTGACATGTTCAGGGACACACGTAATCCACCATGTGATGTTCAGCGACACACCTAGTTGACCATGGGACGTTCAGGGACACACCTAGTTGACCATGGGGCATTCAGGGACACGTGTAGTCAACTATGGGGCTTTGATCATTACATGCAGTTGTCCGTGGGGCGTTCCAGGATCTCTGAATCTGACCACAGGGCCTTCAGAGACACGTGGTCGACTGTGGGGTGTTCAGGGACGCACGTAGTCGACCATGGGGTGTTGAGGGACACGCGTAGTCGACCATGGGGTGTTGAGGGACACACGTAGTCGACCATGGGGTGTTCAGGGACACAGGTAGTCGACAATGGGGCGTTGAGGGACACACCTAATTGACCATGGGGCGTTCAGGGACACACTTAGTCGACCATGGGGTGTTCAGGGACATGCATAGTTGACCACGGGGCATTTAGGGGCAGATGTTGCTGTCAGTGGGCGTTCAGGGACACGTGTAGTCAACCATGGGGCGTTGATCATTACATCCAGTCGTCCATGGGGCATTCCAGGATCTCTGAATCTGACCACAGGGCCTTCAGAGACACGTGGTTGACCATGGGGTGTTCAGGGACACATTTAGTCAACCATGGGGCATTGAGGGACACGTAGTCAATTTTTGGGCGTTCAAGGACATGTGTAGTCGACCTTGGGGCGTTCAGGGACACACGTGGTCAATCATGAGGCGTTCAGGGACACATGTTGTCAACCATGGGGCGTTGATCATTACATGCAGTTGACCGTGGGGCGTTCCAGGATCTCTGAATCTGACCACAGGGCCTTCAGAAACACGTGGTTGACTGTGGGGCGTTCAGGGACACGCGCACTTGTGATGGTGGAAAAGACTGCTTCCTGTTTGCTGACATCACGAGGGCGCTCCAGCTGGTGCGAGCCCCGTCATGATCTTCCTCCTCCTCCTCCTCCAGGCGCTGTGCATGCCGACCTTCCAGCTGCTGGAGCAGCCCAACGGGCTGAGGAACCACCCCGACACCGTGGACGACCTGTTCAGACTGGCCACCAGGTGAGTCCGCGGACCGCTCCCGCTTCACTCTCGCGCATCCGGCTCACCCGCGGCCCCCTGCTGGACGCATCCTGGTGTCCTCTCCTGTCTTTGTCCAGGTTTGTCCAGAGGAGTCCCGTCACTTTACTCAGCAGCAGCATCATCGTCCACATCATCCAGTGTGCCATCGCCGCCACCTCGCTGGACCACCGGGACGCCAACTGCAGCGTCATGAAGTTCGTGCGGGACCTCATCCACACCGGGGTCGCCAACGACGTGAGTGGACGGACGCCGGACGGGGAAGCCCCGCCGGCGGGAGCGCCCTTTAAAACCGATCCTGTGTGTCCGCAGCACGAGGAGGACTTCGAGGTGAGGAAGCAGCTGATTGGTCAGGCCATGGAGCAGCACGGCCAGCAGCTGATCAGCCAGCTGCTGCACTCCTGCTGCTTCTGCCTGCCGCCGTACACGCTGCCGGACGTGGCCGAGGTGCTGTGGGAGATCATGCTCTTCGACAGGCCCGTAAGTAGACGCTCCCCACGCCGTCGGGTCGCGCCGGTCCCGGCGGCAGCTGCTGACCTTTGAACTTGTGTTCCCAGACGTTCTGCCGCTGGTTAGAGAACGCTCTGAAAGGCCTGCCGAAGGAGACGTCAGGAGGAGCGGTCACCGTCACCCACAAACAGCTCACAGACTTCCACCGACAGGTGACCAGGTAAGATGCAACTTTTTTTTTTATGGCTATCACAAGATGGGACGCAAATGCAGCCCGTGGGGCATTCGAGGACACATGGAGTTAATCGTGGGGTGTTCGAGGACACGTGGAGTTGACCGTGGGGCGTCCGAGGATACGTGGAGTTGATCGTAGGGCCTTACAGGACACGTGGACTTGACCGTGGGGCGGTAGAGGACACATGGAGTTGACCGTGGGACGTTCAGGGACACATGGAGTTGACTGTGGGGCGTCTGAAGACACGTGGAGTTGAACATTCGGCTCCAATTGATTGTGGGGTGATTAGGTATTTAAGGGTCATGTGCAGTTGACCGTGAGGCATTCAGGGACGCGTTTAGCTGTCCGCAGGACTTCCAGAATCGCACTCGGTTGAAGGTGCGGTCACTGCGGGGCGTTCAGGGACAGGCATAGTTGACCATGTGGCGTTCAGGAGTTTGTGTAGGTGACCATGGGGGCATTTAGGGGTGCTCGTGGTTGACCACGGCGTGTTCAGCAGTAGGCGTAGCTGTCAGCGGGGCATTCAGGGACACGTTTCTGTAGCTGTGGGGCGTTCAGGGTCACATGTGGTCGACAGTGGGGTATTCAAGGGTTCGTTTTGGTGACTGCAGCATGTCAACGAATCCACATAGTTGACCGCGGGGCGTTCAAGGAAGCGTAGAGTTGACAGTGGGGCGTTTAGGGGCACGCGTGCTCGACCTTAGAGGGTTCAAGGACGCATATGTCTGTCAGCGGGACATTCAGGGACACGTGTTGTTGACTGTGGAGCGTTCGAGGACACGTGCAGTCGGTCGCGAGGCGCTCAGAGGCTCACGCAGCCGGCTGTGACCGCGGGGCGTTCAGGTACGTGATTTAAAAATAGCTCCGCGCAGCAGGCGGGCGTCTGTTGAGGCTCGCCCTCCTGAAGGTGGAACGCAGATAAACCGGAGCTCACAGGGGGCGAGTTCAGACTCGCTCAGGTGTGGAGAGCTCACCTGAGCTGCCTCACGTCAGACGACTAAAACGTCTCCCGTCTTGTGGTTTCAGCGCCGAGGAGTGCAAACAGGTGTGCTGGGCCATCAGAGAGTTCACCAGACTGTTTCGATAGCTGCGACCTTCACGACACCAGGTAAGTGCTCTGACGCCCCGCCGTCGCGTCCCCCCCCCCCCCCCCCCCCTTCTCACCTGGTTTCTGTCTCCTCCCACCTCAGGGTAAATTCTTAGTTGACCAACATTCAGAGGTGACGGCAAAAAGCTGCGACGGCAGACGAGGTTCCAAAGGGATGAAGACGAGGACGGAGGGACTTTGAATGTGAAACAGGACGACGTGCTCTGAATCTGACGGAGATCAGACTGACTGGACAGACCGAGTCCACCACCCCACCCCCGCCTGGCCTGACCTTACCCTACCTGCGGCGGGTAGTGGGCGGGGCCAGGTCCAGCAGGTGGGCGGGGTCAAGACTGGATGACGTTCACTCGATGCGGATCAGCCAGAGGACGTGCCTGGTCAAAAAAAAGTTTTTAAGAGATTTATTTTTTGGGACTTTGGTCGTGATGTTCTTTTTGTCCGTGCCATAAAAAAAAAAAAATAAGAAAAGAAAGAAAGAAAGAAGGAAAAAAACAAACAAAACAAAAGAAATTCAGAAAAACAGCCAAAAACGTTTCCCATGATGCTCTTGGCTGAGCAGCTGCGTGAGGATAATGCTGGAGGATTTGGCGTCACCTTTGACCTTTTTAAATTTGGTTTAATTTTAAGTTCTTTTCTCTTTTTTTTTTCTTTTTTTTTCCCCCCCATGAGGCGAGACAGAGAGAACTGTGGGTAATGAGGCGGAAAGACTGATACCATGACATCATCAATGATGTAGCCTTGTTGAAAACAACAATAAAAAAAAAAAAAGCTGAAACAACAGAGTTGATTCAGTGTTTAGTTATTAATTTACAGCCTCCAAAAAAAAAAAAAAATGAATAAACGAGAACAAAGAAACACCAAAGATGAAAGGAAACGGAGCTGTAAATTAGTTTAAAAGCCCAGATGTTCTTCCCAGGATGCTCCAGCGGTAAGTTCATCCCAGTTTAGCCAGCAGGAAGCTGATCGATCCTGGTGACTCCTTTTAATCCTACGTTCTTTTTTTTTTTTTTTTTTTTTTTTTGTGGGTTTGTTTGTAAAAAAAAAAAAAAAAACAATAAAAACATAATCTTAGTGGGTCATGGTATATTAAGCAAATACAAGCTCATGTGAACAGCATTAACTTTTTTTTTTTGTTTTGTTTCCACTGATTATTTAACAGGAAACAAAAAAAAAAATATTAATACTGAGTACCTCCATCATTCAGTTCCTTCTAGATCCTTCTAGAACAGCCTTTCTCAACCTTGTTTCTGTCACGACACCCCAGAGTAAAATATAATCCAAAGCCACACTGCATCGCTCCGTTTATTTAGTTTAAATAACCTGATCAGGATAACTGCACCAGAGTAGGCCTCAGCAGGAAAGCTTCTTTTCATCCGTGATGTGCTTGCTTCCATCCATCATCCTTGTATCTCCTCTTTTTAGCCTTATCGCTAGCAGCTAGCTTTGGTACCTATGGAGCAGATTCAGAGCTGGTGGATGAAGGCTTGATGAAGAAGTCGGCTCCTCTGTGATGTTCTGTTCCTGTGGGGCTTTTCTTTTTAGAAAACCATCCATGATGCTGCTAAAAAGTTCTCTTTGCTATCTGTGAAATAAAATTCCAGCGGTTAAATGATATTACGACGTAAGCTAACTGGGCAGTCACGTTGACCTTACGCTGACCCCGTACTGACGTTGTTAACATTGGGAAATGGGTATGTGCAACATATTTTTATTATTCATTTCATGTCCAATTATGTATCTTATTTATTTATTTATTTATTTATTCATTCATAGGCAAAAAGTATGTATTTATGTATGCATTCATATATTTATACAGTGGTACCTCTACTTACGAAATTAATTGGTTCTGGAAGTAGTTTTGTAACCTGAAAATTTTTTAAGTAGAGACACGTTTTCCATGTTAATGCCCTAAAATGCCCTGAAATTCAAACATTATTTTTTTTTTATAAATTATAAATAATACATGAAATGACATAAAAACCTGTAAGAAATACATGTTAGAACTAGAAAAGCACTCAGAGAGCGCAGACCTCCACTAAACGCAACAATTATCAAAAATTTGAAAGTGATCCAGAATCCAGGATTTCTTCCGGATCAAACCCAAAATGAAATCAGTTCTTCCTTTTCACATTTCTGACAACTACTGAAAATTTCATCAAAATCCATCCATAACTTTTTGAGTTATCTTGAACACAGACAGACAGATATAAACATAACCTCCTTGACGGAGGTAGAAATTGTTTGTTTACCTGGTTGCTGGGTTACCCTCATACAGACAAGGGGCCCTCCTAGCCAATGGGATGCCAGGAAGATGCTAAGCGATAGCCAATGGCAAAACAGCTCGGACGCATCGCTTTCAAACCGAGATACAGAACCGACAGCTATGTTTACGTTCAGTAAACTCTGGGAGCTGCGAGTAGCAGCGCTACTGGATTTTTGCCTTTCGTAAACTTAAATTTCTTTCGTAACTAGAGGCAATATTTTCCATTTGAGACGTTTCGTAACCTGAAGATTTCGTATGTAGAAACGTTCGTAAGTAGAGGTACCACTGTATATGAAATGTCGACACCCCTGAAGCAGCCAGACGACACCCCGGTTGATAAACGCTGGTTTGGGGAACCTAGCAACCATCTCCTGACATGTCAGGTGGAGGTCTGGACTTGGACCAGGTGGTTCCAGAACCTCGATCCTCCTTGTTCTGGCGGTTCTAATGCAGGTCTGCTGCCGTGTTTGGGATTGTCGCTGAAAGCTCCTGAGAAGTTTGTGCTTCACCCTGCAGCCCAAACTATCATCCCGTCGCCGCCGTGCATGACGTGGCGTTCCTCCCGACGTGGGTCCACCTCGGTCTCGCCGGTCCAGAGGACATTTTCCCAGAAGTCAAGCCAACGAGTTCAGTCTCCTGCCTGCGCTGTTTAACAGAAGTAGCTCCTTGGTTTTTTTTTGTTTTTTTGTTTTTTGTTTTTTTTTTTTTGGGGGGGGGGGGGGTGTTTTTTCTCAGCGTACCTTTGGGTAAATCACCTGGGACTTCTGGGAATTTGCCTTTTTCTCAAAATAACATTAAACTTCAGATTGTTTGGACATTTTTATGACCCTTTCCAGATTGAGAGTTCAGCAACAGTTGCTCCTCTGGGACCGTTTCTGATATCTTTCCCTCTAGGCATTGTGTTAACACATGTACACGACCTGAGAAAATGTCTGGTGTTTATGGAGGTCTGAGAGAGACGATGATCAGCAGCACCTGCTGCAGGTTACTCTTAAATCCTAAAGTAATACGGGGGTACTTGGTGTTTCCCGCGTGAAGGTTTTCAGTTTGAGCTTGTTTTTGATCAAATAAACGACTGGAGGTTTAAAAAAAAAAAGTAATGTTTGCCTCGTAGTAATTAGTACAACGACCCACTACGACCAAACAACTTTAATTTGTTTCTAGCATCTAAAAATAGGATTAAAAAAAGGGGATACTGACTTTGCATGACTGTTTCCAGTGATGAAACAGCTGCAGGTCCAGCTGGAGGTCCAATTGAAGGTCCAGTTGAAGGTCCAGCTGCAGGTCCAGCTGGAGGTCCAGCTTGAGGTCCAGGTGGAGCTCCAACTGGAGGTCCAGCTGCAGGTCCTAGATGGTCCAGCTGCAGGTCCAGCTGCAGGTCCTAGATGGTCCGGCTAAAGGTCCAGCTGCAGGTCCTGTGTCTGTGAGACGTCACTGATGTGTGAATCAGTTCTGCAGTAACGACCACCTGGTTTTCCCTAATGAAGCTAAATGTTGCTCAAAAATCACCTGCCGCTCGCTCTCACACCTGCGTTCAGGCATCTCAGTAACCCGACACGACCCGACGAAGCTGGGCGAACGGGTGGGCTGATGTAATCCCTCCTTTGTTTTGCTGCCCGGCTGCAGAGAGCCCTTCCACTGGGAGTTCTGGTTGAACTGGTTTGTGTCGGTGGTCACCTGATACTCAGACCTGAATCCTGATCCCTCAGGATCCAGACTTCTGTCAAACCAGAACCGTTGCTGTCAGCTGAATAGAAGTCAAGTTTGAGAGAAATAAAAAGTGTAAATGAATTTTCATCTTGGGCAAGTCCTGAGCAGGAGAAAATTATTACCGTATTTTCTGGACTATAAGCCCCACACTGTCCCACGCTTTAAACCATGAGGTTTATACAGAGATGTGGCTTTTCTATGAATTTTTCTTCAGCCCTCAGGGGGCGCTCTAGCAGGAAGTGCAAAACCCAAAAAATAAACCAAGTAGTTAAAGGCTATTCTGATTTTGTTCAGTAGCCTGTGTTGGCTATGCTACTCTACATTCATTTAGCATCAATACCTGTTATTATTGGACAAACTGATTAATCCAGGTGTGTCTGACCATTGTAGCTACTCAGACACACCTGGATTTATCAGTTTGTCCAGTCAGTTTGTTGGTTCCTCAGCGTATTTCAGGGTTCTGAGTGGACCCGCCGCAGAGGTAAGGTTTTAATCGCAGATGCAGACCGGATACCGGCAGCTTATAGTCCGATGCATCTTATATGCGACAAAATATATACGTATTTTCTGGACTATAAAGCGCACCTGAATATAAGCCGCATCCATTAAAATATAAACAAAATATATATTTTGTCACATATAAACCGCCGGTATCCAGGCTAAGAAATAAGATACATGGAAAGATTTTGTATCATAAGTGTTTATCCATCTACCTGAACTGATTTTTCCTCCTCCTGTGTACTGAAACCCCCCCACACAGCAAAGACATCCGGAACCGACCTGCGAAACGGACCCGTATCAGGGTCCACTTGCACTCAGTGCCAGATCCGCTTTGGAGCCGGATCGCGGACCTGCTGGCTCCACGCTGCGTCCGGTCCACATCTGCGATTAAAACCTCACCTCTGCGGCGGGTCCACTCAGAACCCTGAAATCTGCCGGGGAACCAACAAACTGACTGGACAAACTGATAAATCCAGGTGTGTCTGAGTAGCTACAATGTTCAGACACACCTGGATTAATCAGTTTGTCCAATAATAATAGGTATTGATGCTAAATGAATGTAGAGTAGCATAGCCAACATAGGCTACTGAACAAAAACAATAGCCTTTAACTAATTGGTTTGTTTTTTGGTTTATGCACTTCCTGCGAGAGCGCCCCCTGAGGGCTGAAGAAAAATTCATAGAAAAGCCGCATCTCTGTATAAGCCTCACGGTTTAAAGCGTGGGACAAAAGTAGCGGCTTATAGTCCAGAAAATACGGTATTAGAAGATATTCTGGACTCTCTAGCTTTGCCCCTCTGCTTTGTGAAAACGATGTGGCTTCATCTAGCAGTTCACGGTTCGCAGCCGGGTGTGAAGCGGCAGGAATGAGGATCAGCACCTCGACTCTCCCTTCGAGGTCGGGTGAGAAGTTGTGTCATGTGGGAGGGATTCTGTAGTCAGCGCTCCTCCACCCTGAGAGGAGCCGGCTGAGGCGGTTCAGGCGCTTGGTGGGGACGCCCCCCTATGAGCTGTGCTCCGGGTCTGTCGAAACGGGACGAGGCCCCAGGGACAGACCACATCTCTCTAAGAAAACCGGATCATGTGACTGTGAAGGAGCATCTCTGCACCCCAGATATTCATCTGCTGGTTCTGAGGAGTTCCGGTCCTCCCGCCAAGAGAAAAGAGCATTTAAATGACCTTAATATACCAACTGGTTTCAATTATACATTTATTTATTTCTGTAACCATAAAAAATCTCAACTTTTTGTTTTCACAAAAAAGTAACATTTTATTGTAAGAGGCTTTAAGACATGTAATTTAATATTGCAACTTTTTAAAAACATAAAACTAGTACTTGATGTTGCAAAATTGCGAATTTCATAGACGTGCAACATTTTGTTGAAAAGATAAAACTTTGCAAAAGACTTAATATTCAAACATTTGACGTAAGAAGCAGTTTTTCTGTCATTCAAATTTCATGAAACTACGACCGTTGAAAACCTGTGAACGTCTTGTAATCACAGCATTTTATCGTAAAAATCACAAATATTGCAAAATTGAAAGACAACTTCGTGTTGCAGTTTCTGGTAGTAAAACACTGACTTTCGCAAAATCGATTCTTTTTGACATGAAATTAGGTTTTAGTTTAAATTATATGGAATTTATGACCACAAAAAAAAAAATCAAGAATTTAGCAATACTGTTTTTAATTTTTGCTAAATTTCGGAAAAATTGCAAATTTTGACAAAATTGCGAATTTGAGGCAAAATGGCAAATTTCCCCTAACTGGAAGTTTATGTCCTAAAATCACAAATTTAACAAAACCCAGGCAGTTTATTATTGCAACTTTCTGTAGTAAAATATTCATTTTCACAAAACTTTAACAGTTTTCACAAAATTGTGAATTTTGTATAATTACAACTTTCAGGCCTAAAAATCTGGATTTTCCTTCTGCAAAAAGTCAGATTTCACAATCCTGAGGCTCCTTGTTGCAAAGTTTTTTTTTTTGTCATATCAGTTTTTGCAAAATTGGGAATTTTTGACAGAATTACAACCATCATCACAAACCTGCATATTTATGTCCTATAATTGCTACATTTTGTTATTTGAAAAATGACAAATTTTGCAGAATCATTGAAGTTGTAAGTTCATATCAAAAAGTATCATGTGCGAAGATCAAAACTTTTTGTTGCAATAATGCATTTTCCTTTACCTTTATTTTTCCTTTATTTTTCCCTGAAACAAAATTTTGGTGTAAATTTTCAAAACTTTTTGACATGAAATTACAATTTTGTCATTAAAAAAAAATTAATTTTACCAAAACTGCAAGTTCCGATAATCAACCTTTCGTCATAAAATTTGTGACTTTTGTGGAATTTTACATCTTTATTGTAAAAATGACACATTTTTGTTGGACGTTTGGACTGGAGTCCACCTGTGCAGGTGTCTGGGTGATGATGTCATTCAGCTGTGAAAATATGGGAAGATGATAAAATGTTAAAAAAAAAAAAAAGCAAATCCATCCATAACTTTCTGAAAATCCTGAAACCAAGTAAACAAATCATCCCAGTAACATTAACCTCCTTGGAAGAGTTATGAGTTACTGGTTCTGATCGATCATGAACAGTCTTGGAGAGCGATCAGAGCAGAACCTGAACTGGCCAGGACTTCACAGTGTCAGGAGTTGAAGGATCAGGTCCTGGATCTGATGATGGGGTGAACCGGGCCTTGTTCAGTGGACGTTGGGGTTCCAGGGTCCCTGGATCTGATGATGGGGTGGACCGGGCCTTGTTCAGTGGACGTTGGGGTTCCGGGGCCCCTGGATCTGATGATGGGGTGGACCGGGCCTTGTTCAGTGGACGTTGGGGTTCCTGGGCCCCTGGATCTGATGATGAGGTGGACCGGCCTTGTTCAATGGACGTTGGGGTTCCAGGGCCCCTGGATCTGCTGGTTCTGGAGGAGTCTCTGCAGCTCCTTAAACTGCTCCACAGTCTGGTCCTTCACGTCTGGGTTTGAGATCTGCAACCGGATGCTGTCCGTGGACCAGCTCAGCTCTCCAGAGAACATCTCTGTCAGGATCCGGGCCACCACCGGAACCACCTTGAGCACAACGAGAAAACTCTTGAGCAGTAGGACAAACCAGAACCCCGACGAGAACCGGAACCAGGTGGCAATGGAGAGAACGTTTCTGTTAGCTGACCTGGACAATGATGAGCTTCTTCTCTTTGGGTTTCCGGTCCGGCCAGTCTTCCCCAAAACAGAAGTAGACCTCAAAGGGCGGCGGATTCGGTGCCTCACCTTTCTGGAACAAGATCAGCCCTGCAGGTAGAAGAACACCTGTGAAACACCGCCAGAACCATCGCAGGTAAGAAAACCCAACGAACCTTTTGAGGAAAACCCGACCTTGCAGGAATTCGTTGAGGCTGAACACCTTGATCTTCCTCTCCCTCTCCATGGGGTTGGGCGGTCCCTGTTCGGGCATGCCCGGCCCGGACCAGAACACCTTGCACTGACAGAGGCGGACGGCGTAGATGTCCTGCTCCACGATCTCCAGGATCAGCCCCCGGTCCATCACGTCCAGCAGGGCGTCGGTGTAGAACCGCTGCTTCTGGTTCTGGATCTCGGCCGTGCCCGGGAACAGCACCTGCTGCAGGGTGATGGGCCCGAACAGGTCCACCTGGTCCGGCGTGGGCTCCAGGTGCCCGTAGTACAGCCTGCAGCCCTGGGGGTTGCTGACGGTCAGAGAGCCCATCGGTCTCCCCCGGTACTGGAACTTCAGCTCCAGGTCCGTTACTGGAGCAATAAGAGAAGGAAGAGTTGGGTCAATGGATCACAGACGTCGCACCTCCTGAACGGTACCAGCGCCAGTCTGTTGCAGCTGCGCTGGTCTCATGTCCGTCTTTGCATCGCTGGATTAAAACAAACGGGACTGAGTTTAATTGAATCGCGCTGAAGTCGTTGACTTCAGTGATGCAACGCAGACGCATCATCAGTGATGTAATCGAAGTGTGTTTGGGCATTTCAGGTCTTCCAACAACCCTCTGGAGATTTCAGGCTTTACATGCGGACAGAAACTGAGTAATAGGGGTGTGAAAAAAAAAATCGATTTTGCGATATATCGCGATTTTCGGCCGCCCACTATAATATCGATTTTTCAGCTCCTAATATCGATTTTTTTTTTTTACAATGCTGTCAGTATGTTGTAATGGTTACTTAAATGTGCAAAAACACTAATAATAAACAATAAATAGGTTGTTTTGAAACAAATAGTTTTGACTAGGGATGCACATGGTTAACCGTTTAACCATTAACCGATAACAGTAACTAACTGATTAATACTAACGGTGAATTTTGTTTTTAAGCCACGTAATTCAATCAACTCATGGGGGCGTGTCGACAGGTGCAACAGGCCTCTGATTGGTCAATTCTAGATCCGCGTAGAAAAGAGCGCGTCATCAAAAAAATGAGGAAGTACCCACATCTGTACGATTCTTGTTCTCCACACTACAAAGACAGCACATATTCTAGTAATTCATGGAGGGAGATTGCGATGAATGTGGGTCTGGATACAGCCGAGATGGCGAGGAAGTGAAAAAACGCAAGAGATAAGTTTAGTAAGTTTAGCTAGTTCGTGATCGTCGCTCTTGCTTGTGGCGTGGAAAAACATAGCGGAGACCGCGCTAGTATAAATCAAAAGTGACAGCGGCATCTCTGCGACAAACTGACGGCGACACATTGCCGCGAGAGTATACACGGCGAAGTATCCGCATGCGTCCACGACAACGCGCACAACATCGCGGCAGCCAACCCTCCCGGACTTATTGGTTAACGGTAATCAATCATTAAAAGGGCGTCGGTTAACGGTCATAAAAAAAATCCAAAATGTGCATCCCTAGTTTTGACTCAATTTGTCCTCTGAATGATCAATATCATCTGATGAACATATACAGCAACTTGATTTTTCATCTCTACTTTTAATTTTGATATTAACTGGGTAGAATATCGCAATATATCGTGATATCACGATAATATCGTATCATGACCCAAGTATCAAGTGGTCCTTGCCAATACTCACCCCTAACGAGTAATGGAGGGGCTGTGGAGCTTGTTAACAACTGTGAAGGAGCAGCTAAGCATAACCCGGGTTAGGGTTAACCTAATCCAGTTTCTATTACTTGAGAGAGTCCACTCGAGTCGGCTCCTGATGCTGCGTGAGTCGTCATCAGCCCAGATGTTGACAGGCAACAAGCACGACCCCCCCAATGCATTTCTTGTTTTTTTTCTGGAGCTTTTTTCTACTCTTCCCTCTGAGAAACGTTCAAGTTTACAGTCTGCCTGGTCACTAGGGCTGTGAAAAAAAAAATTGATTTGGCGATATATCGCGATTTTTAGCCGCCCGATATAATATCGATTTTCCAGCTCCTAATATCAATTTTTTAGGAAAATTCATTCATTCACTTAAATGTGCAAAAAAACAAACAATAAACAATAAATAGGTTGTTTTGAAGCAAATAGTTTTGACTCAATTTGTCCTCTGAATGATCAATATCATCTGATGAACATATACAGGAACTTGATATATATCGCAATATATCGTGATAATATTGTATCGTGACCCAAGTATCACAATACATATCGTATTGCGAGGTCCTTGCCAATACTCACCCCTACTGGTCACCAGGGGTGTGAAAAAAAAAATCGATTTGGCAATATATCACGATTTTCGGCCACCCGATATAATTCATTCATTCACTTAAATGTGCAAAAACACAAATGGCTGTTTTGAAGCAAATAGTTTTGACTCAATTTGTTCTCTGAATGATCAATATCATCTGATGAACATATACAGCAACTTGATTTTTCATCTCTACTATCGCAATATATCGCGATAATATTGTATTGTGACCATACATATCGTATTGTGAGGTCCTTGCCAATACTCACCCCTACTGGTCACTTTAAATATCCCATTTATTTAATCCCAGTTCATTCTGAATCGATTAAAGTTCCCTCAGAGGGTAAAAAAGTTGTTCGTCATTTCATCTCAGGAGTCTCAGTATGAATCACGGATGAGAACCTGCTCAGCGACTGTTTATCATCTCTTCTCCGGAAAACTTATCATCAACGCACGCCGACGTGATGCCGCACACCCGCCCACCTGTAACAGGTGATCTTAATATAATCATCCAGTAGCGACACGCTCACCCGTGAATCACGGTTGGGCGCGACATCCAGGCGAAGCCGTTTCTAATCCCGTCGATCGAGCTCGTCCCAGCGCTCACCTGTCTCCTCTGACTCATTTCTAAATAACCAACTGAGCCGGACGACAAAAAAGCCCGGTTCCATCTAGAAGTACGGGCCTCCCTGCCGGCGTGAAGGAGCTGTAGTCCTGCTGAGGAGTTGATGACTGGACCTTTAACCCAACACCATCAGCGACTGTGCTGCTTCTGTTCATACGTTTGACTGGACCGCTACTAAACCAAAGCTCCTGCATCGTCCCCTTGTCTTATGCAGATTCCTGATTGGTGACTGAATATCGGTTTTATCCAGTCATCCATGACCGCTTCTCTTCAGATGAAACCTCGTCATCTTCTGTCGAGGTGTTAATGGTGGTTGACGTTTCTGGACGTGAACCCCAAGTTCAGTCACAAACACTGATTCATGTTCCTACAAATGTCTTTTTCTACTTTTTCTTTATTTTTTATGTCTTGACACTTCCCTTGATCCCTGGTCAATGATGGTTTCTCTTTCACAGCCTTCCCTTTTTGTTCTAGTAGTTTTATGTTCCTCAAAAAGTATGTATGTAAAGTAAGTATTTTAAATGATATTTACAAGCTTTTCAAGGAATTATGATGAAAAAAGTGCTCATTTTGCAACAAATTAAATAATTTTTAAAGTCAAAGCTCAAATTTCAGCTGGACTGTTGCAGGGAAAAGTGGGCAGGGCCTGATCAGACCACTGGAGCCGACCAATCAGAGCAGACCTGACCTCTCAGGCGAGAAAGTAAAACGCTTTTGTTTTTATATGTAATGGGAAATACCTACAGGTGAACAGAAGTTATTTAAACCACTTTACCAGGATTTTGTTTTTATGACCGTCTTTGAACTAATAATACGATACTAGGGCTGCAAAAATCTGGGAAATTTCCAAAGTTTGAAACTTTCCAAGTGAATTGATGGAAATTTCAAGGAATTAACAGGAAGAAAACTGGAAAATTTCTAAGATTCTCCAATTCAACTTTCCATCATGGGAAGTTTCTGGAACTTTCCTGGAAGTCTTCCAACCTTCTGAAACCCTGTCTGGCATAGGGAGGTGGGGAAAAAAAATCGATTTGGCAATATATCGCAATTTTCGGCCGCCCAATATAATATCGATTTTTCACCTCCTAAAATCTATTTTTTTTCTCAATTTTTTCAAATCCACTAATAATAAACAATAAATAGGTTGTTTTGAAGCAAATAGTTTTGACTCAATTTGTCCTCTGAATGATCAATATCATCTGATGAACATATACAGCAACTTGATTTTTCATCTCTACTTTTAATTTTGATATTAACTGGGTAGAATATCGCAATATATCGTGATAATATCGTAATGCAAGGTCCTTGCCAATACTCACCCCTAGTCTGGCACAGACTTATTTTAGTTCAGTGATTCTCAGAGGGGGGGGTGGAGCCAGGAACGGGGGGGCGTTACCCACAGTCATCACCACCATTAAGCTCTTATCGGCACAATGAAAGATCCTTACGCTTCTGGGCAAACAATTACAATATTTTCAGCCCTCAACCGGTGATGATCTCCATGGCATCACCTATAAACACATCCCAACTTCAGAGCGACGGCCCTGAGGTTGCAACGGCTTCCGACCAATCAGAAGCCACATGAGCACCATTACGGCTGAAACACGGCCTTGCACAAGATAACTGCACTTGACAATAGAGCTGAGCGATTTTATCGATTCTGCGATATATATATCGATATTTTATTTCCCCAGAGAGTATTGATTTTCCAGCCGCGGGTATCAATATTCTAAGCTTCTTCCAAAACCCCTGTGTCCCACTTTTAAAAGCTTGCAAGCAACACATCTTAACACATCTTTTATTCATTTTGTCCAGCATTTGCAAGCTGCCTGTCAGCCATATACAACGGTTCCTCTACTTACGAAAATAATTGGTTCTGGAAGTAGTTTCGTAACCTGAAAATTTCTTAAGTAGAGACGTGTTTTCCATATAAATGCTCTAATCCGTTCCAAGCCCCCCAAAATTCGAACATAGTTTTTTTAAAATAAATTATAAATAATACATGAAATGACATAAAAACCTGTAAGGAATACATGTTAGAACTAGAAAAGCACTCAGAGAGCTCAGATCTCCACTAAATGCAACAATTATCAAAAATTTTAAAGTGATCCAGATTCCAGGATTTATTCTGGATCACACCCAAAATAAAATCAGTTCTTCCTTTTCACATTTCTGACAACTCCTGAAAATTTAATCAAAATCCATCCATAACTTTTTGAGTTATCTTGAACACAGACAGATATAAACATAACCTCCTTGGCGGAGGTAATAATTGTTTGTTTACCTGGTTGCTGGGTTACGCTCATACAGACAAGGGGCCCTCCTAGCCAATGGGATGCCAGGAAGATGCTAACCGATAGCCAATGGCAGAGCAGCTCGGACGCGCCGCTTTCATGTTCAGTAATCTCTGGGAGCTGCGAGTAGCAGCGCTACTGGATTTTAGCCTTTCGTATCCTGAAATTTCTTTCGTAACAAGAAGCAATATTTTCCCGTTGAGGCGTTTCGTAACCTAAAAAATTTGGTACGTAGAGATGTTTGTAAGTAGAGGCACCACTGTCATGTGTAATTGATACTTTCAGTTCAGTTATTTAAAACAAAGTCATTGGAACACTCACAAAATGTTACCAAAATCACTTTGTCCCTTTAAAATCTTTCGGAAATTATGTAAATGTATAGTAAGATGATTATCAAAATATATCGTATCGTGAGCTGAATATCGTGTATCGTATCATGTCGCGAGATTAGTGTATTGCTACAGGCCTACTTGACAAGTCACACATGCACATCTTCGAGCTCCCCTTTGGTTTCACAGACTTAACTAAACAACTGGGCTGGCCCGGTCTGGTCGGTGCAGCTGCATCAGGATCAGTGTTCTGACCCCGCCCTCCTTCTTTAAATAATAGGGAACAAGGAATGAAAGACTCCAGTCAAAGGTCAGACTCACATGGGACGCTGTTCAGCAGGTCGTACTTGCAGGGCTGGTTGTTCTGCGGGTCGCCCTGGTCCTGGACGGCGCCCATGTTGCTGGTCTCCATCGGGTCCGGCGCCGGCTGAGCAGACGAGGCAACCGTAGAAGGGAGGGGGTTCACTTCCCGGAGGGTGTTCGGGATTCCTGCGGGTCGGACGAAGCCTCCCTGACTGACCATCGGACCTCGAGCCTGGAGGTTCGAGCCCATGGACACTTCCGAGTTCATGGGGTGGACTCCGTTGGGGAGCAGGGGCATCGGGATCACAGGAGGAGAGTCAAACATCCCGTTAGCAGACGAACTAAAGGGGCCGAAGGAGGGCCCCTCCCTGAGCCGCGGGTCTGGTGAGACATGACATCATCAGCAGCTGCCGATGCGTCTCCGTAGCAACTCTGACTGGAACCTTCTACTTACTGATAGTGAGGTGGTCCATCAGGTTGGGCATCTGGAAGGGTTGATATTATTCTGGTCAGTCGGGTGATGAAATGTCAACATGTTAATTGTTTTTAACACATCTCTTTCCTCACCTCTTCATCGTCATCCTCAGCTCCGTCTGAAACAAAGAACCACAGTCAGACATCAGCCAACACTTCCACAGGTTATTACATCATTAACCTGATCGTAATTAGGGGTGAGTATTGGCAAGGACCTCGCAATACGATATGTATCATGATACTTGGGTCACGATACGATATAATCGCGATATCACAATATATTAATATCATGATATCTATCTATCTATATATATATATATATATATATATATATAATATATATATATATATATATATATATATATATATATATATATACACATACAGTCATGGAAAAAATTATTAGAGCACCATTTTTTCTTCACTTTCTTGTTCATTTTAATACCTGGTACCACTAAACATCATCATGTGACTAAAACAGACAGAAAAGAAAACACTGAATGCATAAAAGCAGTGTTTTTGGCAGTACAACGCCATAGCTATTGATGTAAAAACTTAAGTGATTTAGGTTATAATCAAGAAAACCATGGAAAATGGTAAGATATCAGCTCTTAAATAAAACTCTTAGGAGCAATCTTTGTGGTTATCGTTATGTTTGTCCAAACAAATGTACCTTTAGTTGTAAAAGTCAAAACTATTTGCTTCAAAACAACCTATTTATTGTTTATTATTAGTGTTTTTGCACATTTAATAAATAAATAAAATTAAATAAATAGAATAAAATTTTCCTAAAAAAATCGATATTAGAAGCTGAAAAATCGATATTATATTGGGTGGCCGAAAATCGCGATATACAGTGATCCCTCGCCAATTCGCGCTTTAAGTTCCACAGTTTTAGTTATTCACGGATTTTTCAGAAATATATAACCTTTTTTTTTTTTTAAATCAAGAAAAAATTGCGGAAACATCACAGGATGTTGTGCACGTTCTCTCACAGCGAAGAAATGCTGTGAGCCAGCCTGGCCCCTTTAAGAAGGTGGCCTTATGGGTAATGGTGTGGCCTTATGGGTAATGTAGTGTGTGTGTCGTGGGACGGCAGAATGAAAACGGGGTTAGATGTAAAGTGTAGTGAGCATCAACAGCAGCCCAGCATGTATAGATTTACATTCTCTGTTAACCGACAGAAGCTGAGCAACTGTTTCTTTGTTGTTGTTAGCATGTTAGCCGCTAATTACGAGCCAAAAATAGCACAATAGCAGCAGTTTCTTTACTACAGTTCAGAGACCAGAGGCTGTGAAGGTAACAGAAAGACCACAGTTGAGCCTTTGTCTTGTTTCGCTACTTTTTTTGCGGTTTTTAAACATATTTTAAACACATTATTGAGGCTCAGGGGGCTCCGGCTCCAGTTCGCGGATTTGAGTTTCGCAGGTGGGCGCCGGTCCCCATTAACCGTGAAAAATAAGGGATCACTGTATTAAAAATAAAAAAAAAAAGGCTGGTTTGTCACAGAAACATGAATCAAGTGTAGTTTTCCACTAGAACATGTTTCATGACGGCGTTACTAGCTAAAGTTAGGTCAGATTCTGAGTTGGGCTTCAGATAATGAAGTTGATTTCTCTAATTCTGTGTCGCGTTTTGCTTGTTTGAAGACGTCCTCCTGGTTGTGGAGGTGCTCTTCAGGAAGAGCTTAAAGGCCCAGATGCACCCACATCAAAGGAAATCTGAATTCATCAGAGTGAAACAGGAAGTTAAACGCGAGGTTCTGGATGCTCACCGGTGTTGCCAGGATGCTCACACACTTCGTATATCTTGTACGGTTGGACCGGTGTCTCCTTCGTGCCATCGTACTTCAGCTGAAACTCCCGGCTTTTGTTCAGAGCGCATCGCAGGTTCGCCTTCCACTTGGCCGGGTCGGGCTCGTCCACGCCCTCCTGATATTTACCGGTCTCCACGGCCCACGCCTGCAAGACAAGGAGCAGGGTGGCAGAGCCGTGGAGCGAGTTTCACTGATGGCAGAAAGGACAGTTTGAGGTGCTTTCCTTTCAGCTCTAGCTCGACTCTCAGAAACTGAAACGGTTCTGCACGTGATCCTGGAACTAAAACTGTCACCGCTTACTGCAGCGGCGAACGAGATTTAGCATGTTGCATGCTGGGTGGAGCCCGGCCCATGGTTCCACCTTGACTCCGGTCTTTATGCTAAAAAAAAAAAGGTTTTGTTGAGGCATGAGAGTGGATCACCGGACTCAGAAAAACAAGTTCCTCTAAACGCAGGACTTCTCCTTCCAAGATCAGATCGGGAACTGGGAAGTGAGATCCCCCCCCCCAAGTTACCAAGAAACTGGGACAAAGTGGAAAAAACAAAACCATGAAAGCAACAATGAAATTTACTTGCAAAAAATGTTTTTCGTACCAGGACGTAAATATGTCTATTTCTGCTGCCAAGTTGGGCCTTTTTGACATGAAGGTCAGCGGAGCGTTGCTCTGGAGGCGGCGCCCGGTGGTGCAACCACCCTGGAAGGGCTTCAGCCCAGAAAACAGGACGCTACCGCTCAATACCGAAATGATGTCTGAAACGAGGACTGCCGGAGTAGGGCTGTAGCGATACACTAATCTCGCGATATGATACACGATATTCGGCTCACGATACGATATATATATATATATATATATATATATATATATATATATATATATATATATATATATATATATATATATATATATATCGATATTGATCTTAAAATACATTTACATCATTTTCCGAAAGATTTTAAAGCACATGTGTCAAACACAAGGCCCGTGGGCCAAATGTGGCCCGCCACATCATTTTATGTGGCCCTCGATCGCTTGTGCTTTATTGGCTTGAATTTTAAACCAAACTGCTCTGCCATTGGCTATCAGCTAGCATCTTCCTGGCATCCCATTGGCTAGGAGGGCCCCTTGTCTGTATGAGCGTAACCCAGCAACCCAGGTAAACAAACAATTTTTACCTCCACCAAGGAGGTTATGTTTTTGTCAGCATTTATCTGTTTCTGAAAGAGCAGATATGGTCATCTTCCTAAACAAAAACTGTTGATTTTGTCTGTAAGTTGTTGAACATTTAGGCTGTATGTGAATTTTGTGTGTGCATATGTGGATGCAAGCATGTGTAAGAATAAAAATGGCCTGTTGCCTGTGTAAATATGTCACAGTTTTTTTTTTTTTATGAAGAAATTCTACTGTTAGATAAGTCACGATCTGTTGACCTACACATCAAAGAATCGTAATCGAGAATCGTTTTGAACAGGAATCGATATTTTGGCTTTAAACTCCAGGTCATCGCAGCTTCTTCTGCTTTGGCCCGACTGAGTCCATCTGAGCTCTCGGGATGTTTGTGTCAACTTTGAACAAACTTTCAGTCAGTTTGAAAAAAGAAACCTGGCATAAAAAATAAAAAAAAAAGAGGAACTGGGCACCAGTGATGGAGGAAGTGACATCATCTGCAGAACGACTCATTTTGTTTCTGAACTGAAACTCTACTGAGGCCAGCGGCCTGTTGGAGGAAGTCGAGCCAACACGTCCGGATTGCAGGTCCGACCCGCTGATGTAAAACTGCAGAATCACAGGGGACGTCTCCGCTCACGTCTACCGCCATTTCACTCTGTCACCACCAAACCCAAACAGACCCGAACCCTCAGCCGCACCTTGAAGATGGTGTTCTCCTCGTCCGACGCCGGCGTGTGTCGCGTGGCGTGTTCCAGGGGATCTGGAAGAGGCGGTGCTCCGGACTGAGCCACTGCAGGCCGGGATACCTGCCGCCTTCCACCTGGGCCAGCAGCCAGGGCTTCAGGCGGATCCTCCGGGGCTGGATGCTCATGGCTGGGGAGACAGAAACGGGTCAGAACCGGCGGGTCTGGGGGAGGAAGAGGAGGCCTGGCGGGTCTGGCCCAGAAGGACCGTTACACGGCAGGAATTACAGGATATCAAGCTGGATTTGATTTCAAAGTGAAGCTCAAACTCATCTGATGCCGGTCTGAGGTCTAAGACCTACTGCCACACAGCCAAACAGTCATCCTTTCCTCTTTCTGACTAAAACAGTTACTAGTTCAGATGCTGTTATTCCAGCCGTCTGTTTTCTTGCTCTCCAACATTTAGGGAAGTCCCCGAATCGGCCCAAAAAAAAAAAAAACTGAACCCAGACCTGATATCACACACATAAATTCAAAAAAACACCGTTTAATGGATCCACGCGGGTCGACATTTAAATCGCGCCTGCGCGCCGTCACCCCCCATTGATGGACTCACCTGGCCTGTTTGGTCCCGGTACCCGGTCCTGGACCCGGTTCTGATTCTGACTCTGCGCCCACCGGTAGTGTCAAACAGCCGCGCGCTCGGTTCTTTATTACCAACGTAACGGT
The DNA here is from genome assembly GCA_018398805.1 of Hirundichthys speculiger. Lineage (NCBI taxonomy): Eukaryota > Metazoa > Chordata > Actinopteri > Beloniformes > Exocoetidae > Hirundichthys > Hirundichthys speculiger. The sequence continues at coordinate 105,695 of JAGFBZ010000342.1, read as the reverse complement.
GACGTAAAGAAACAAAAAACTTAAAGAAATTATATTTCTTTTAAAAAAAAAAAACAACGACCGCGGGAAATGAAGGACCGACAGAAAAGTGCAGGCAGGTAAAGACGTTTGTCAGTTCAGATGACGTCAAGCGTCACTGAAATAAAAACTACTTCCGGTCGGAGGATTTTTACCGGTGGCAAAATAAAAGGTTCCGTGTCGGTAAATTTGAATTCAAAGGTTTCGGTTAGAGTGATCTGTCAGCATTTTTAATCACGTGTGCCAATGAGAAAAAAGTCAAGTGGTGTTGACGTGTATTTAAATTAAATATGGCTCAAACATCCGTTTTCACCTCTATGTTCGTTTGAAAATTGTTGCGGACGTAGTTTTATTTTGAAGGATGTGTCTTCCGGTGTGCCGTCTCTTTGCAGTTAACTTTACGAATCATTCTGAGTTTTTCAGGCTCCTCCTCCTCGTGCAAGGCGCGTGTAAACTTATGCTGACTATCTGAAACTAATTAGATTTATTTGTTTAATATCAGCTTATCGCAGTTTCCTACTTTGTACCACACGTGCCAAACTTAATGCTTCATTTCACCTGATCCTCGAGAACATGCACAAACAGTCACGTACTTATGAGGAATTTTCTGGAGAAATAGTGGTGGTAAACTAATTTTATCTACTGGCCTTAACCTGATTCACTGACTAAAGTGATCCGGTTCACTTGGTTGTGATTCACTAGAGTCAATGTTCCTGGCTAACGATAAATGTGCAACTCAATTATAAGTTAACCAAAATTATTTTAAATGTAAAACAGCAACCAAAAAGAACCAAAACAAATCTAACCACTTGTTTATTGTAGTATTTAGATCATTACTTAGATCCACTGACTGGAGTCAAGTCAGTAAAGTGAATCACCGGAGTCCGCGGTGTTTCTGGTGAGTTTGCTAACTTGAGTCAGTGAACCGATTCATCCAAATCATCTGAGTCCACGGTGTTTCTGGTGAGTTTGCTAACTTGAGTCAGTGAACCGATTCATCCAAATCATCTGAGTCCATGGTGTTTCTGGTGAGTTTGCTAACTTGAATCAGTGAACCGATTCATCCAAATCATCTGAGTCCGCGGTGTTTCTGGTGAGTCTGCTAACTTGAGTCTGTGAACCGATTCATCCAAATCACCTGAGTCTGCGGTGTTTCTGGTGAGTTTGCTAACTTGAGTCAGTGAACCGATTTATCTGCATCACCTGAGTCCGCAGTGTTTCTAATGAGTTTACTGCCTTTTGGTGAGACTACTATTCGCTTTGTGTACTTAGTTAGCAGCCAGCCAAAGAATTCATAGGATCCAGATCAATTGAGACTGTAGACCAATGATTCCTGATTTAGCACGAAGATTTGATTCATTGGGTGGTTCAGGAACCAACCAGCTCTAAGTGAAGGTGCGCCAAAGCTACTGCCCTCGATCGAATAACTGATCTGAGGAGAGCAGGCAGGAGACCATTGAGCAGCTATTTTAGGATGAAGAGTCAATTTAATGTCAAAAAGTATAGAAAGCTTCCTGCTGAGATTTTACAACAAAGTTTTGAATTTTTTGCAGTTCCACAAAAGTCGTGATTTTACGACAAAAAGTTGAAATTTTGCAAACGTTGCCTTTTAACTCCCCAAAAAAATCATGATTTTAGATCGATACTTTATTCGTTCCTACGGGAAATTCAGGAATTCCAACAAACATAAGACAATAAGACAGGCAATAAACAACAACAAAAAATTAACATTTATAAATGTATAAAGTATAAAGTAGTGACGTTTTTCTTTTTAACAATTACACAAAATTTGCAATTTTACAACAAAGTCATTTTAAATATGAATAAAAAGTCTTGATCTTGAAAAATTGCAGCTTTGTAGTTTTACTAGAAGAATTCATTTGTATGTATGTATTCATGCTAAGTAGCTCATGGCATTGCTATGAATCAAGGAGCTATTATCTATTTCTGAATTCCAAGTTCGCCAAGTCGGGACTTGTGCACTTGTAAGTTCAGACTTGGCGAGTTCGGGAGAACGTATTTCAGAAGACAGGAGGGCGCAGTTCAGTCGTAACATCAGGGTACTTGATAGCATCATAGCTCTGCTAGCAGGCTAACACATTTTCAAAAACATCAACATTTAGTTTAAACTGAAAATAAACTTTGAACTTTAATATGACTCAGAACAGACCAAAGACTTCTCTGGCAAAAGTGTCTGTCGCTGTTATTTCATATATATGTGTTTTTAGTGGGTTTTATTCTTTTTATGTCCATCAGCCTTGTTATGAATAAAGTTAGGTAGAGGCAAAAAAGTAAAAAAAAAAATTTCAAAGACATTGGAGGAAACATTAAAATAGGCTCTATTGATCAAATAACCACAAACTTGACCAAACCAAAAGTCCTGAGAGAGAAAATGTTCCCTCCCTATTAGACGTTTACTGGTACAAACCTGAGAGAGCAATGACAGCCGCTAACCTCCAGGTGGTGCTGTAATGTTTCTGCTTGTGTGCCTGTGTTTAGAAGAGTGAAGCTGAAAACTGTTTGACAGCACCACGTTTTACCCTCTTCCATCCAAAACAACTTCCTGGACCACACAGATCTGTTTATGGGGAGGTTTACTGATTTACCCTGAGGCTGCATGATTTGTAGTTACCAAACCACACAGGCAAAAGATATGAGCTTGGGGGTGTGGTTTAGAGCTTTTTCAAATGATAAAAGACACTCAGACATTTGAAGCTGCTGGTGTGAACTGCGCTTCCTTACAAAAAGCAGATCTCTGAGTACATATGATCGGAAATCCTGGACTTGATCCGTTGAACTGCGATGGACTGTCCAGGGTGTAACCCTGAAGCGATCTGGGACAGGCTCCAGCAGATCCCTGTGACCTTAGATAGGACTAAACAGGTGTGGATAATGGATGAATGGATGATCCGCTGAAGGCTGGAAAGTGATACAATGATCTCAAAGTGTTTCAGGATCTAATCATGAGTGGAGAGGAGTTATTACTGCGGTCAGTGGCTCCTCTTCCCAGAAGTCGACGTCCAGCCAAGATGACACCAAAGAGACGATGCAGAATCCTCAGTGAGGTGAAGAAGAACCCATGAAGAACAGCTAAAGACCTGAAGGCATCACTAGTAAGGTTGGGCATCGTTTGGATTTTAACGATTCTGATTCCGATTCTCTGTTTCGATTCCTGATCAAAACGATTCTCGATTCCGATTCTTTGATGTGTAGGTCAACAGATCTCGACTTATCTAACAGAAGAATTTTTTTAATGAAAAAAAACTGTGACACATTTACACAGGCAACAGGCCATTTTTATTCCTACACATGCTTGCATGCACATATGCAGACACAGAATTCACTTACAACCTAAATGTTAAACAACTTACAGTTGGCAGTTGGCCTCCAAAATACATTTTGCCCAACAAAAAAACAAAATCAACAGTTTTTGTTTAGGAAGATGACCATATCTGCTCTTTCAGAAACAGACAGATAAACGCCGACAAAAACATAACTCCTTGGCGGAGGTAAAAATTGTTCATTTACCTGGGTTGCTGGGTTACGCTCATACAGACAAGGGGCCCTCCTAGCCAATGGGATGCCAGGAAAATGCTAAGCCATAGCCAATGGCAGAGCAGCTACAAGTATGTTTACGTTCAGTAAACTCTGGGAGCTGCGAGTAGCAGCGCTACTGTATTTTAGCCTTTTGTATCCTGAAATTTCTTTCGTAACTAGAGGCAATATTTTCCCGTTGATGCGTTTCGTAACCTGAAAACTTCATATGTAGAAACGTTCGTAAGTAGAGGTACCAATGTATATGAGAAGGCAAGAGTTTTTGGATGAAGACGGACTCTGTTGAAGTTGAAGAAGCGACGGGAGCAACGCAGTGAATTAAATACGGTACACTCGTTTATTTTTGTGATGCCATGCACCCTGCTTTGGCAGTAATACGCTTCCCGCAGATGTTTCACTGCACCAGGTAGCCGTCATTTCCCGGACTGAAATGCAGCCAAACTCGAGAGCGGCATCTCTTGGGATCCATGTTGTGGCGAGTGAAGTCCCGTCGGCGACGGACGTGACGTCGACACTAGCGCGGAGTTGAGTACGCTGGGCGGAGTAACATCAACAAACTAGTGTAGTAAATCAAATCAAAACAACAACAACAACAACAAAAATAGCACGGACATTTAGGAACCGAAAAAGGAATTCAAAAATCTTCTAAACGATTCCAGAACCGGACGTTAGGAACCGATTCCTACTTGGAATCTTTTTTCGGTGCCCAACCCTAATCGCTAGTAAACCTCTGTTAATAATTCAGCCACACGTAAGTCACTGAACAGGCAGAGCGTCCGTGGCTGAACACCGCGGTGAAGAGCCTCTTTATTTTCCAAAACGAACACAGCTGCATACCTGAAGTTTGCCAAAGAGCACCTTGGCGAGTTACGGCATGACCGGGAAACATGTTTGTGGACTGATGAAACAAGAGTGGAATTGTTTGTGGAGTCTGCTCAGTGATGAGGGTGCAGCGGCATCAAAACATCATCCCGGAGGGAAGCATGGCGGAGGCAGCATCATGGTTTGGGCTTGCCCCGCTGCCTCGGTTCCACAGGGAGCGGCGGTGTCGTGGTCCGGTTCTGCAGCCGTTTTGCACCCTCCCCAGATCTCACCAGAGGCCTCTCGAAAACGGAGGGTGTGCGAGCGCCACCAGCTCAGCTGGATTCGTGAGATTGCGAGTTTACCCTAAGGTTTTCAAGGCCGTCCAAGAATGGCGGTGGTGGTCGCCTCGTTCATAGATGTATATCTCACCTTGTCTTGTTTTTTTCTGGAATTATACTCACAAGTAATTGGAATAAAATAAAATGTTTTTTTCGTCTTCTGAACTGAACCTCTCATCGTACGTGTGGTTCAAACATCTGCTGACATCCACAGCCAAACCCGGGTGAATGTGACGCTGCAGTCTGAGACCACTCGCCCCCTGCTGGCCTCCGTGAGTACTGCTCCAGGAGGGAATATCTACTTAAGTAGAGTATGTTCCTTTCGTTGGCTTGAAAGAAAATTAGCATGAGTTAATCAGATTTAATGTACATTTTTTTATTAATAGATCAGTGTGGGTTGACAGTTCTCAGATATAAACAGAATAAACATGATTGGTTGATTGTTCAGTGAAATATCAGGCTGCTGCGGGATTAAATCTCTTGTCTTGCCTCTAATATTTCTTGCGTTGCTCTGTCTCCACGTCGTCGTCATCGTCTCTCCTGATGTTCTGGACCGTGAGGTCGTCACCTGCTCTGAGCGTCTCCCATGTATGGACGCCGCCTTCAGCTCTCTCCACGAGAACAAAGAGGTCGGTCTGAGGCCGGCAGCGCCCGGAGGGCTCGCCGAGGGTGGGGGCCTCCGGTGGAGCAGCAGGAGGAGGAGGAAGGTGGGGTCCGGACCTGCTGACCGCAGGGACGAATGACGACGACGACGGAGGGGGGGGAGGTGGCAGGGACTGCCTCCTGGTGTAGACGCCCTGTCTGCCGTGGAAACTGCCCTGATGGCCGAACGCCCTACTGTGGTACGTAGACTCGTCCATGAAGACCTGCTGACCTGCGCTCACCTGAGAACAAGAGGAAACCACAACTGAGCAAGTTTTTAAATCGTTCTTTATCATATCAGATTTAATTGACTACTAAGAAATTGTTTCTTGTTTCTGAAACTGGTAAAAACCAGCCAACGGAGCTTTTAGACTTTCGTCCTGGTCGTCTCTTGCTACGACCATATTTACGGTACCAGCTCACAGAGCTACAGTTGACATAAAAGACTTGATGAGATTAGAGGGTCAGGGGTCAACGAGGCCATCCTCTGGTCTGAGATCAGGTCTTTGTGATAGCCACTCCAGAACATTGACTTTGCTGTCCTGAAGTCTCTTTGTAACTAATCTGGTGGTGTGTTTAGGGTCATTGTCCATCTGAAGACCCATTAGTGCCCGATCTTCCACCAGATCTCCTTAACCCGCTATTTAGGGGTAGCCGGTAGCGGGAGGGGCGTTCCCCTGCAAAGAACGCAATCTTCCACCTTGCTAAACCCACTATTGCACCTGCGCTACCTGCTACATCATCCATAGGAGTGGTTGGGGTGTTTCACCTGTTAGCAGCTTTAGCGAGCAGAAGATTCCTACAACCCGCTACCCGCAACCGCAAGATACCAAGTTTGCAGGAAGGGCAAAAGACATGCCCATTGTCACACCTATAAAGTGAGTAAGGGAATCAGCATAACGGGTAGCGGCTTTAGCGAGCGGAAGATTCCATTAGCGGTTAGTGGAGGTTCCTAAACCCGCAATTTGTGGGTAGCGGCTAGTGGGAGGTGTACGATTGGGGCCTTAGGGCCAGATCTTCCGCCAAACCTCCTAAAGCTGCTATTAAGGGATAGCGGGTAGCGGGAAGGGCGTTCCCCCGCAAAGAACACAATTTTCTACCTTGCTAAACCCGTCCCACCTGCACTACCCGCTACATTATCCATAGGAGTGGTTAGGGCGTTCCACCTGTTAAACCAATCAGTGCGTCAGCAGCCATTGCCATTAAGAGCAGGTTGTGCTACCCGCTAACCGCTATGGAGCATCTTTTCATCCAGATTGGAGCAGCAGCTCGTCTGGGACTCTGCTGTAGAGCTTCCTCCTCTTCCTTCTTTCTCCTCCTCTGCACTGATATATACAGATAAATATTTTTACTCAGACAATTCCTTTCAGCTACCTGAAAGTCCCAGATAGTTTGGTGTCCTCCCAGTAAACACGCTCTGGTTGTCTATGGTTTAACTGGGGATCAAGCCATTTAAGACGATCTCTGCTATTTTCTCAGGAGTTCAATTGAGGCCAGATCACGCTTTTATACAAGAATTAATTCCAGAGGTGGAGCCGTTTGTGCACGTCCACATGTGACCAGATGGATGCAGATTGATGCCGTTTGGACATCAATGTCCAAATGTCTTGTATGCGGCGACATGCGGGTTTAGGGTTGCGGGTGGTCTGCAGAAAGGGCAAAAGACACACCCATTGCCACACCTACAAAGTGAGTAAGGGAGTCGGCATAACAGGTAGCGGCTTTAGCGAGCAGAAGATTCCATTAGCGGTTAGCGGAGGTTGCTAAACGCGCAATTTGTGGGTAGCGGCTTGTGGAAAGTGTACGATTGGGGCCTTAGTGTCCAAGCTTAAACTTCCTGGCTGATGTCTTGAGTTGTTGCTTCAGTGTTTCTACATAATGTTCTTTCCTCATGATGTCATCTATTTTGTGAGCTTGTCAGTTTTAGTTCTATCAGACCAGGACATGTCTCCAGAAATGAAGCTCTTTGTCCCTGTGAGCATCTACAAACTGTAATCTGTCTCTTTTCTGTCTCTTCTGGAGTAATGTCTTCTTCCTGGCTGAGTGGTCCTTCAGTCCATGTTGGTCCAGGACTGGTTTCTCTGTGGATGATGACCCTCTCTGACCAGCTTCAGCAGCATCTTCACCAGCTGTTCAGCTTCTGTTCTGGGGTTGGTTCAGGTTCATCTCTGGGACTCAGAACCGTCTCCTTCCTGAGGACTATGATGGTGGACATTCCCATGGTGGTTCTACTGGTGGAGAACTGTTGGAGCAGATGATCGTGGTTCCTTCAGACATCTGGAAACTGGACCAGGATGGACCAGACTGGTGGAGGTCCACAGTTCTCTTCCTGATATCTTGGCTGATGTCTTGATTTCCCCATGATGTAACACAAGGAAGCAGGGAGTTTGAGGTGTGGAGATATATCCTCGTTGTCAGTTAACCTATCAGAAGCTTCCAAAGCTGTGACATCATCGTCTGAGCTTTTCCAAATTGTTTAGTCATTGTAAATAGAAGAAAGTCATAAGAAATTATCTAAAAAAATTCTCTCTCTCGTTATTCTGGCACTTAGCAAATAGAAATAATTTTGGTAACCCTGACTGATCTTAAACAGGAAAAGTTTAGTCTGTTTTCATATCAGACAGAGGAAAAAAAAAGGTTATGTCTCTTTTTATGTAGCATATGTAAACCTCTGGTTTCAGCTTTGAACTAAAGTTCACAAAGTTCTCCACCAACATGAAATTAGACCAGAACATTAATGAGAATTTGAGCATAAATGCAGCAGATTTACGTTGTGGCTTCAAGCCGCATTTGGGTTCGTGGGCGTGTCTAAGTTTGTACCACGATGGGGGGGTTTCCTAGGGCCTCCGCCGGACGTTCGCCGGGGTTCTGCAGCCGCCTCCTCCGGACCGTCTGCAGCAGCACCAAGAGAACCGCCGCCAGAAAAACCAGCAGGATAAACAGAGCGATTCCTCCTGCCAGCCGGCCGTCCACGTCTCCGAACAGCTGCTGCTCCGTGAACGCACCGCGAGGCACTGAAACACAAGAGGGACGCGTCATTGAAGGGTCCCTGAATGCACCGTGACGTGAAGGGGAGACGCAAGCTTCGGTGTCTTCAAACACACCACGAGGTGTTGAAACGCGAGGCAGGTTTCTGTTACGGAACAAACCACCAGGAACGGGACCACATGAAAGGTTTATGTCAGTGAACGCATCACACGGAGCGGAAGAACAAGTGTTGTTGTCTTTGAACGCACCACAAGGTGTGAAAACGCGATGCAGGTTTCTGTTACGGAACAAACCACCAGGAACGGGACCACATGAAAGGTTTATGTCACTGAACGCATCACAGGGAGCGGAAGAACAAGGGTCGGTGTCTTTGAATGCACCGCAGAGGACTGAAAATGGGCTTGAGTGTCTTTAAAAGCACAACAGGGCAGAGAAAAGTGAGCGTCGCTGTCACTAAAGACAGCGTAGAAAACACCAGGAGGGTTTTTTGTAACTGAACGCACCACGTGACAGTGAAGCACGAGCTGTGGTGTCTTTGAATGCACCATGAGTTGGTGAAACGTGTGTGAGTGTGTCTTTGAAAGGACCACAGGACGCTAGAACAGTGAACACATCATGAGCCGTATGATCCAGATGCTGCTGTTCGTCTGCCGAGTGTTCGGAGGAAGTTTTCCTCCCAGTAAACCAGATAGTCTGCTCAGTAACCAGTCTCAGATTTATCCCGCCGTTGCCGTACTGCCGTACGTAAACGGTGTCCTGCTGTTGCGCTTTCATCCTCACCTGACTGTCCTCTCTGCAGGACCTCCACGTCCACCGAAGCTGAAACCTCTTCTCCAGATTCTTCATCTCTGGCCACGACCTGCAGAGTCAACATGACCATGATCGTCTTCTGTGTTTAATCACACGTGACCCGCCGGGTCGCCCACAACAATACCTCTGTGCTCCCACGGAGTTAAAACCTCAGCTCGATGCGTTTCCTGATTGAAGTGGATTCACACTGAGAAGCTTTTAGCCTTAATCCTCCCTCAGGTGCTCCTGCTGATTCTGTTGTCTGACATTACTTAAACCGGCCAAACACACCTGTGGAGCTCCAACGTCATACCTGGATTCTCTTTCTTTGTTTTTTGTTTTTACAGAAATGGGAAAGAAATGGTTTTCCAGATTTATTTTTGTTTACCTAAATTGAGGCGTTTTAAAACTCACCTGTAGAATGTGTCTGTCAAAGGCGCGCAGCAGGTCCGTCCGTCCAATCAGAACCCCCTCCCTGGTGACCTGGTACAGGCGTGACGGAGGATGGAGGAGGTAGCGGATGTTTGGGTTGAGACCCTGGATGGCAGTGTTTAGGGTCACTCATTTATAATAAAATAAAATAATATAATATAATATAATATAATATAATATAATATAATATAATATAATATAATATAATATATATAATATATATATAGCTACTGTTTAGTTAATTTTTCTACAATAATCACAGAGATTTAAAAGATGCAATTTGCAATATATTTGTAGAAAGCAACATTTTATCATAAAATTGTAAATTTTTCCATTTCACAACTTTTTGTGGTAAACCTGAGGCTCAGAGAATGACGATATTTTGCCATAAAACTGTTACGTTGTGACTCAATATCACAACATTTTGGCAGCAAAATACCAACTTCTCCCAAATTTAAGCTTTTTGACTTGAAATTACAACTTCATGTTGTAAAATTATGAAATTTGTAAAAATTTCACAACTTTTCTTTGTAAAACTGATGCTTTTGTCATATAATCGCAACATTTTGCCATAAAATTAGGGTTAATTTCTCTTTTCTGAGGGAAAATATCAGCTTTTGCAAATTCTGAACATTTTTTTCATCAAATTATGATTTTATGCAATAAAATTTTGAACTTTGTGTAATTGCAACTTTGTCATAAAAAAAAAAAATTTGCAAATTTTCGTCCAAAAATCGTGGTTTTTGTCATTTAATCGCAGTGTTTTGCCGTAAAATCACAAATTTTACAAAATCTTTCCTCTTTCCACTTTTTTGTAGCAAAATATCTAACTTCGGCAAAATTAAAGCTTTTTGACATAAAATTACAACTTTTATGTCCTAAAATTTAGAATTTCACACAACTTTAACTGTGTCATAAAATAACACATTTTGCAGAATTTCAACTTTTATTTTCACAAAACCGCGGCTTTGATTTTATAATCATGACATTTTGTCATAAAATCACAAATTTCTTAAAATGTTTTTGACTTAATATAAGACCTTTTGCTAGCAAAACATCGACTTCCTAAATTTTAAACTTATTGACATGAAATTTAAACTTCATGTTGTAAAACTGGGAATTTTGCAATATCACAACTTTTTTAACGTAAAACTGAGGCTTTTGTTATATAATCGGAACATATTGGCATAAAATTGTTATTTTGTGTCATAAAAATCATACATTTTTACAACTAATTTTTACAACCATTTCTTACAATTTTTTGTTGCAACTTTTGTAAAACTGCACGATTTTGTTCTATTTTTTGTAAAATCACGGCTCTTGCAACATCACAACTTTTTGACGTAAAACTGAGGCTTTTGTTATGTAATCGCAGCATTTTGTCATAAAATTAGGGTTCATTTTTCAGAATCATTACTTTTTAACTTAATATTGCAACTTTTTGAGGCAAAATCAAAACTTTTCTTACATAAAATTATGTCATAAATTTTTAACTTTGTATAGTTGTGACTTTGTCATAAATTTACAAATTTTGCAATTTTTCTTGTAAAAGGGTAATGTTTTTCATAAAATCTCAAATTATGCAAAATCATGACGTATTGGCATAAAATTTTCATAAAAATCATAAAAAAAATCATACATTTTTACAAAACTTACCTTTTTGTTACAACTTTTGTAAAACTGCACGATTTTCTTCTATTTCTTTTAACAACTTTTGGACACGATCGCTACTTTAGACGGTGACATTGTTGCTCAGTGGTTGTTCTTCAGAAAGTGGGAGGAGCTTGAGCACCACCTGGCGTCTACCTGTGCAGGTGCCTGGCAGCGAGGACTCACCACATGTGATTCGGCTGGTGAAAACGGGTGGTGCAGCGTGTGCTCTTACATCAGCGAAGTCGTGGTCCAGCGCCTGGACCTGCAACACCTGGTTCCCGTAGGTGGAGACGATGGAGGCGGGGCTTGAGCTCTGGATGACGAAGCCTTTAAAGGTGGTTCTGTTGAAGGACGGGGGGAACGCGTTGTCACACAGAACCCTGACCAGAACCGACGCCACACTGTATTTCAGCCTGTCGTCTACCTGGCACACCTGGACAGGAAGGCAGGTGGTTTAACAGTTTTTTACCAGGACACCTTCTTGAGAACAGACAGGAAGTGATGTTGTTACCATGACGGTGAGCGTGAAGTTTGCAGTCTGCAGTCGGTCGCCCACAGCTCTGGTCAGCCGGATCTCACCTGTCCTGTTGTTGATCACAAACCTGCCCCGACTGTCACCTGTGAGGGCAAACACAGACCTGCTCACACCTCACGTTCAGCATAAAAGACTTCCATCGTCGCGGTGATACCTGCCTGAGAGGATTGTGTAGATGAGAGGAGTGTTGATTCCTCTGTCGCCATCTTCTGCTTGGATCGGACCGGGGTAAAACTCCAGAACCCCGCCCTGAAATAAACAAATGAACAGGCTCATCTTGCAGGTATACGACCCCAACAGTGGCTCGTTTTAATTACAGTCAATTATTTAGACAGCCATATAATTGGAGATATTCATCAGATTCTTTTGGAAAATAGCAACATTCTGTCATTAAATCACAAGATTTGAAAGATTGTGACATTTAATTGTGAAGCCAAAGGTTTTGTCATGAAATCCCAACATTTTACCATAAAAATCACAAGTTTTTGTAGCTTTTTTGTAGTAAATTATCAAATTGCTGTTGTACAGCTGTGTGCAGTACAACTTTATGTTGTTTTGAATTATATACAATTGCAAATTTTTTGCCATAAAATTGCGACTTTTGTGAATTGATTTTTTTTTCTGAAAATCATGAATTTTTTTTGTCATAAAATCGCGACTCAAAAAGTCAACTTTAGACTCAAAGGTGCTACTTTTGATCATTCTGCAGAAATGACACTAAGGGGGAGGAGCTTGAGGAGCACCTGGAGTCTACCTGTGCATGCTGCGATATTAACTGCTGTTATCTGACATTCATTTTGATCAATCTGTTGGTGCTACTGAAAAGACATTTGAAACGAGGACCTTCAGAGCTGAAACGACTATCAGAGCTGAAAAGGGGACCTCCAGAGCTGAAACGAGGACCTACAGAGCTAAAACGAGGACCTACAGAGCTGAAACGAGTACCTACAGAGCTGAAACGAGGACTTACAAAGCTGAAACAAGGACCTCCAGAACTGAAACAAGGGCCGTCAGAGCTGAAACAAGGACCTCCAGAGCTGAAACAAGGATCTCCAGAACTAAAACGAGGACTGTCAAAACTGAAACGAGGACCTCCAGAGCTGAAACGAGGTCCTACAGAGCTGAAACGAGGACCTCCAGAACTGAAACAAGGGCCGTCAGAGCTGAAACAAGGATCTCCAGAACTAAAACGAGGACTGTCAAAACTGAAACGAGGACCTACAGAGCTGAAACGAGGACCTCCAGAACTGAAACAAGGGCCATCAGAGCTGAAACAAGGACCTCCAGAGCTGAAACGAGGACTGTCAAAACTAAAACGAGGACCTTTATAGCTGAAACGAGGACCTACAGAGCTAAAACGAGGACCTACAAAGCTGAAACAAGGAATGTCAAAGCTGAAAAAAGGATCTCCAGAACTAAAACGAGGACTGTCAAAACTGAAACGAGGACCTACAGAGCTGAAACAAGGACCTCCAGAACTAAAACGAGGACTATCAAAACTGAAACAAGGACCTTCAGAGCTAAAACGAGGACCTACAGAGCTGAAACGAGGACCTCCAGAACTGAAACAAGGACCTCCAGAGCTAAAACGAGGACCTACAGAGCTGAAACGAGGACCTCCAGAACTGAAACAAGGACCTCCAGAGCTAAAACGAGGACCTACAGAGCTGAAACGAGGACCTCCAGAACTGAAACAAGGGCCGTCAGAGCTGAAACGAGGACTGACAAAGCTGAAACAAGAATCTCCAGAACTAAAATGAGGACTTGTCAAAACTGAAACGAGGACCTCCAGAGCTGAAATGAGGACCTACAGAGCTGAAACGAAGACCTACAGAGCTGAAATGAGGACCTCCAGAACTGAAACAAGGGCCGTCAGAGCTGAAACAAGGACCTCCAGAGCTAAAACGAGTATTTTCAAAGCTGAAACGAGGACCTCCAGAGCTGAAACGAGGATCTGGGGAGCTCCAGATGAGTATTTTGACTAATCTGCTGCAGTCTCTGGATCATCAGGGCTTTTCGTAGTTGGGTCTCGGTGGAGGTCTGGGCAAAGCTTGTCCATTCTTAAGGGTGCAGGCCAACCTGGAGGGTGTCTGGACTGGAGGAGCACCCTTCCAGCTGAGTCCAGGGCCAGAGGCCACCAATCTGGAGGCCGTTCACTGGCAACTGTGGTGGTCCCATCATTGAAGGTTCAGGATGACTGCAGGACCGATCTCTTGCAGAGACTGTAACTGTTGATGTTGGGGGGGGGGTGCTGTAGGCATTTACCTGGTGTCTCCGTGTGATGTTGGCGGTGTAGATTGGACTCATGCAGACAGGAACACCTGGGGAAACAGGTGTGCAGGGCAGGAAGTGAGGATACTGGTCATCTATGTCCTTGATGTTCACAGTGATGACAGCGGACATGTTGAACTTCTCCGCGGTGTTCGATTCCTGTGAGGTTCATCATACATGAGCCTTAATTACCTCATTAACCTCCATGATTCATTCTTTATGTGACACCAGATGACCACCAGCAGGTGCTGTGGAACATCTGGACCAGATGCTGGCCGTTACCTGGGCCCAGATGACGAGCTGCAGGCGGGTTCTGCTCTCGTAGTCCAGAGGTTTGTTCAGGACCACTTTCCCCGAGTTTGGCAGGTCGACCCTGAAGAACCAGGCGTCCCCCTGGAGGGAGCAGAGGTCAGGTGACCGATGAGGTCAGGTGGCCGATGAGGTCAGGTGACCGATGAGGTCACGTGGACGGACAGCTGACTGACAGGCGCTTGATTCTTACCGAAGACTGGTCGATGATGTAGGTGATCAGGTCTCCGTCTGCGTCAACGGCCTCCACGGTGAAAACCACAGAGTCGACCGCTGCCAGCTGCAGACGCACAAACACGGCGATAAGAACAACGAGCACCGCGGCCGCTCAGTTATGACCCGACGCACCTGTGTTTTACCTCGCTGATGCTGAGCGGCTGAATCGTTTCCTCCAGGAATTTGGGTTTGTTGTCGTTCTCGTTCAGAATCTCCACCAGGATCCGGTATTGGCTCTGAAACAGGTTTATGCTTTAACGACGGCAGCCTGAGGAGCCACATGTGACTTCTGCCGCCGACTTACCTGTATGACGTCATCGTCGTAACAGGTGAGCTCTGCTATCAGAACTGGCCCCTGAACCTGAGGACAAAACACATCTGATCCATTTATTTACTGATTTTACAGGTCTGTTAAATGTGAAAAAGAAAACGGGCTAAATGTGGAAAACTGAAGGTCAAATTTAAGTGGAAAAAAAATTAATTAGTTTAACTTAAGTTATTCTGTGAAAAAACAAACAAAGAATTACTTACTTTATAACCTCACAAAATTGCAAATGAAAAACTCTCCAGAAAAAGTTCTGAAATTAGGACTTTGTAAAGATGTGAATTTGCAAGAGAAAACTTGAAATTACAGCTTTTATAAACTCGCAGATTTACCTGATAAATAAAAAAAATTGTGACAAATTTACATGAAAATTGTGTCTTTATGAGCTCAGAAATATAGAAGAAAAAAACAAGAAATTTTGACTTTATAAATTTGCAAATTTGTTGGAGAAATTTCAGATTTTCTGACTTTAATAACATGCAAATCTACTTCAGAAAATCAAGAATTTCTGACTTTATAAACTCACAAATTTGCAAGAAAAAATTCTGAATTTCAGATTTTATTCAATTACAAACTTGCAAAAGAAAGCTTCAATTTCTGACTTTATAAACAAACAAAATTTTTTAAGAAAAATATTCTGGATTTCTGACTTAATTTTCCTGAAACAATTTAGGATTTCTGATTTTATAAATGTGCAAATATGAAAGTGAAAATCAAGAATTTTTAACTTTCTAAATGATCAAAATTTCCTGAAAAAATTCATAATTTCTGACTTTATGACCTCACAGATTTGTGAGAAAACTCAGAACTGTTGACTTTAAAGTTTAAAGTTAAGGAAAAAATGAATTCCTGACTTCACATACTTGCAAATTTGTTAAAGAAAACTTGACTTTAAACTCATAAATTTGAAAGAAAAAAGCAGGAATTTCTGACTATTAATTTTGCAAATCTAGAAAAGAAAATCAGAAAATCAATTATAAGCTCATCAATTTGAAAAAGAAAACCAAGAATTTCTAACTTTCTAAATTATCATATTTTCTTGAATAAATTCAGAACTTTCTGACTTAATGAACTCACAGATTTACGTGAGAAAACTAAGAAATGTTGACTTAAAAAAAATGTAAAATTTACCAGCAAAAATTTTGAATTTCTGATTTTCTAAACATTTAAATTTGAAATAAGAACTAAGAATTATGACTTTAAAAGTTAAGAAAAAAATGAATTCCTGACCTCACACACTTGCAAATTTGTAAAAGAAAACTTAACTTTATAAGCTCATAAATTTGAAAGAAAAAAGCAAGAATTTCTGACTATTAATTTGCAAATCTAGAAAAGAAAAAACAGAATTTCCTCATTTATAGGTTCGCCAATTTCCAAAACTTGAAATTTCTGACTTTATAGTCACAAATTTATAGAAAAAAAAAGCTGATTTCTGACTTCATAAAATTCCAAAGTTGCCTGAAATAGTTTAGGATTTCTGATTTTATAAATATGCAAATTTTAAAGCAAAAAACAAGAATTTCTAACTTTATAAATTATCTAATTTTCCAGAATAAATTCAGAACTTCTGAATTTATTAGTTCACATATTTACGTGAAAAAACTCAGAACTGTTGACTTCAAAAAGATGTAAAATTTACCAGCAAAAATTTTTAATTTCTGACTTTATAAACATATAAATATGAAATAAGAAACTAAGAATTATGACTTTAAAAGTTAAGAAAAAAATGAATTACTGACCTCACACATACTAAATTATCAAATTTTCCTGAATAAATTCAGAACTTCTGACTTTATAAACTCACATATTTACGTTGAGAAAACTCAGAACTGTTTACTTAAAAAAAAATGTAAAATTTACCAGCAAAAACTTCCAGCAAATTTGTGACTTTATAAACATTTAAATTTGAAGAAAGAAACAGTAATTTCTGACTTTAAAAATTAAGAAAAAAAAAATACATTTCTAACCTCACATACTTGCAAATTTACAAAAGAAAACTTGACTTTATAAGCTTATATTTTTTTTAATTAAATAAAAAAATTATAATATACAGAATTCCCTCATTTATAAGTTTGCAAATTTCCAGAACTTGTCAAATTTCTGACTATAAACTCGTGTAAACTTTGGTTCACAACACAGACGTCACGTATTGCAGGTGTATCTGAGGCTGAATTCGTATCTAGAGGCCCCTGGTAGCTACGTGGGTCCCCGGTAGCTACGTGGGTCCCTGGTAGCTACGTGGGTCCCTGGTAGCTATGCGGGCCCCCGGTAGCTACGTGGGTCCCCGGTAGCTATGTGGGTCCCCGGTAGCTACGTGGGTCCCTGGTAGCTACGTGGGTCCCTGGTAGCTATGCGGGCCCCCGGTAGCTACGTGGGTCCCCGGTAGCTACGTGGGCCCCGTGCACCTGCGTGGCTGACGCTGAATAAACTCCTCTGTCTGCAGCGGTACCTCTCGGTCCAGGACTCTGGACCCAGACAAGCTGAGTCTGATGGAGCGACCGTCTAAGTAGAACCAGTCTGCGTTCTGTCCCGTCAGACACAGGCGGACGGCGTTGGCTCCTGGATCGACGCTGATGTCAATGTTGGAGATGAACTGGCCGTTGGGGCTGTTCTCCCTGATGGACGCGAAGATGTCAGAGCCGCCCAGACACAGACTGGCTGAGAGAAGAAGAAGAAGAAGAAGAAGGTGAGCCGGACTGCTAAGGAGGCAGGAACATGTGAAAGGTAAGCTGCCTCACCTGTAACGACGTGGCAGGACAGTCTGAGGGCCACCTGCCACAGCAGCAGCCTCATCTTAGTCCACCTGACCGATACACGGCCAATCAGCGACCCAGCATTAAGATTTCTAAAAAAAACAATAAAAATAATCAAAATTCAGAAACTTCAACCCGTTTCAACGTTACGTGTTAAGGTTTAACTTTTAAGAAATTCAACTCTGCTGATCGTTTATGCCAAATTTGGTCAAACTTTATCCGTTGGGTCGATGTTGAAGTCCTCCGAGCTTCCCGAGACATCAGTCAGGGGAAACGGAGGCACGAAAAAGTTTGTGAACCCCCTTGAAGTTGACTGGATTTTTGCATTGATTTGCTGTGAGATCTGATCCGAGGCAGCAGAGGCATGATGCTTCCTCCACCGTGCTTCAGCACTGGGACGACGTAGTGCCGAGTATTCTTCTTGAACCAGGTGGACACCTGCCCATTCAGTGACTCCTGTGTAGTGGACTCGTGTACCAGAGGTGTCTTCAACCTTGCGGCTCCTCGTGGGTTTGTCTCTACCTCATTGAGGATCCTGGTTTGGGTCTTTGGAGTCATCGTGGCCTCTCAGTAAGAATTTCTCTAAAGGTCCGATTGACATGAAACTTTCCTTTTACCATCATGAGATGTTTCTTGTAATGAGACTCCTCTTTCTTGACCATCAAACCAAGCCAGCTGATATTAATTTGTACTGGCCGGATTTCTTTTCAGTCAGCGACTGATCTCGGCTGGTGTCTTGGCTTTCCGTGCCTTTTTGCGCCTCCCTTTCCTCATGTGTTCACATTAGAGGTCCACTTTCATGAACCCGAACCCGAATGGACCCGAGACAATCCAGCCCATAGTTGCTCATGTTAAAGTTGTCTAGCGTTGAATAAAACTTGATTTTCTTACCTAAAGTTGTCTTCTTCTACTGGTTCAGTTGCTACATAGGCTACGTGATGTCAACAACAATAAATCCACGTCGTTATTTTCTTTGTGGATACATATGCTAATGGTAGCAATGGCTAACGCTAATAGCCTACACCGGTCAGGACGTGTCGTGAATACGTTCTCCCATCCAGCGTTGTCATGTTGGTGATCCTTTGTGCTTTACAGCTGCCAGACAAACCGCTAATAACACGCTACAGCAACACGACTGTTTCATGACAAACACGCCACATTAATGAATAATTAATTAAACTGCCCCGAGTCCTGACATTGGCTGCCACCACCAATATCTTTACCTCTCTGGAGTAAACATGGACCCAGCCTGTCAGAAAGCACCGACCGGACCCGAGACTAAATGTACCGATTCAGACCCGAACCCAGAGTCACGTCTTTTGAATGGACCTGAGACCCGATTCGGGTCGGGTCGGAACCTCGGGTTTTCGGGTTGTCGGGTTGTTCCGAAGACCCCTAGTTCACATTATTGCAAGTAACGTAAGTTATGGACATCTGCGGATTAATTTCTCTCCTCGTGTGGCCTTTTAGCTGTTATGAGACGAAGCCTGGTGCCGTCGCCTTTTATTGCTTCGGAGGAAACAAGCGAACAGATGAGAAGTCGCTGGCGGCGGTTCGGCTTTGAACCGAACGGCTGATCTTTTTCTGCCAAATTCAGGATTACCCCCCCGCTGCCATTTCACATTCCTCCAGCTGAGAAAGATCTGACAACAAACACCAGAAAAACTTTATCTGGAGAGCACAGCGCAGTAAATCACTTCAGACTAGAGGTCTTTGGAACAACCCGCCAACCCGAGGTTCCGACCCGACCCAAATCGGGTCTCGGGTCCGTTCAAAAGACGTGACTTTGGGTTCGGGGTCTGAATCGGTACAGTTAGTCTCGGGTCCGGTCGGTGCTTTCTGACAGGCTGGGTCCACGTTTACTCCAGAGAGGTAAAGATATTGGCTTTTAATTAAATTAGTTTAATTAATTATTCATTAACGTGGCTTATTTGTCATGAAACAACCGTGTTACCGTAGCGTGTTATTAGCAGTTTGCCCGGCAGCTGCAAACCACAACGGATCACCAACATGACAACGCTGGATGAGAGAACATATTCACCACACGTCCTGACCGGTGTAGGCTATTAGCGTTAGCAGTTGCTACCAATAGCATCTGTATCCACAAAGAAAATAACAACGTGGATTTATTGTTGTTTACATCACGTAGCCTATGTAGCAACTGAACCGGTAGAAGAAGACAACTTTTGGTAAGAAAATCAAGTTTTATTCAACGCTAGACAACTTTAACATGAGCAACTGGGCTGGATTGTCTCGGTTCTATTCAGGTAACTCGGTTCAGTTCTTGGTTGGAAACTAAAGACTCTGGTCGGGTCGGTTCTGGGTCCAAATATTCCGGGTCCATTCGGGTTCGAACTCCCGGACTTATGATAATAGCTCTGGTTGGGTTGGTTTCGGGTAGAATTTTCGTGGGTCCATTCGGGTTTGGGTCCATGAAAGTGGAGCTTTGCTTCGCCGTGATCAGCGGGAAGATGCTTTCGCTCCTGAACTTCAGCTGCGTAACTTTAGCCGCTCTGTCTCGTTGTTAAAGGGGAGCGTTAGAACCACTGGGTCCAGGAGCAGCTCGTTAGGGCCGTGAATAACGAGTCTTCTCCGTCACTGATTAAACTCAGTTCTCGCTCAATCTGAACGTTTCCAGCAGGCCCGGGACCTCCCGGTGTCAGACCTGCTGGTTAAACTGGTTCCTGCTGGTGGAATCCAGCACGGCCCCCCGTCATGAACAACTATGTTTAAACCACTCACCTCTTTCTCTCCCCCGCTGGCCTACAGACGGCCGGTGTCTCTCGCCCTCGCTGGCGTCAGCCCCGATTTCAGCCTCATTGTGTCACGGATTCATGTTTTCATGTTTCAGAGCTTCGCTTTGTTGTTCGTCCGTCGTCAGATAACGGCGCCGGTGTGAGTGTGTGTTTGTGTGTGTTGGTGTGTTTGTGTGTGTTGGTGAGGGAGCTTTAGAGGGCTTATGCAGCATTAATGTGCAGGATAAGTAGGCCAACATGCTGCAGGACTTTAAAACAACAGGAGCCTGTTAGTTCCACCTGCTGGAGCTCAGTGCGCTCGTTATCAGCTGCTAATCAGCTCAAGAGTGACTCCTTCACGTCACGATTAGCTCATTTTGTCGGTGAACCCCTCCTGACGGACCGGGCCCGGCCGAAGCCCGGTGAACCCGTGACAGATGGGGTCAATGTCCCGCTGGTTTACATGTATCTGTGTTGAGAACGCGTCAAACGCCCGTCGTGAGCGCGTGCTGCGACCGTCGGAGGTTAATTGAAGCCTCTTCTCCTGGAAACAGCTGGGGAAGTAGCTCTGGACTGATCTTTAATTACCCGTAACGGGGATTAACCTGCCTCCCTGTCATCATCCACCACCCCCTCCCTCCTCCTTTTCCACCGTCGCCGCCCCTCGTCGTCACGTTTAGGAGAAAACGTGATGCCGATCGGATCTTGGGATTCTTTAGAAAGCTGTTGATAAGCTCCTCCCCCTATTGGGGGAGTGTCATCATGTGGCTGGAGGAGACCAGCAGCGCGCTCCGGTCCATGGAAGAAGAGAAGTGGACAAAACCTTCTGTGACGTCAGTCGTGAAGCCTCTTTTTCCTCGTCCCGCCCGGCCCCGTGTTGCAAAAGGGCGGAGCCAGCAGGACTGAAAAACCGGATGGAACACGCCCACCTTATGTCAATCAGAGCTATTTTATCTCGGCTAACTGAGCCTACGTTAATCTATGATGTTAATTAATCTCACTATGCATGCACTCATGTGACACCCCTAAGTACAGCCCCCCCCCCCCCAACCCACCCACCTCTACCTCAACCCCCCTCCCCCCCCCCCCCCCACCTCCACCTCCATTTTTTGTTATGATGTTGTCTGAGTATGTATGTCTGAGTTTTTTTTGTAATCTCACACTGTCCTCCACACAGAAAGGGTCCAGTATGTTAAAATGGGTAATCACACATC
The DNA here is from genome assembly GCA_018398805.1 of Hirundichthys speculiger. Classification (NCBI taxonomy): domain Eukaryota; kingdom Metazoa; phylum Chordata; class Actinopteri; order Beloniformes; family Exocoetidae; genus Hirundichthys; species Hirundichthys speculiger. The sequence goes on along the minus strand of JAGFBZ010000342.1, from coordinate 84,118 downwards.
TGACTATCTTGGCGTTGCTTGTGGTGTCCCTCAGGGGGCAGTGTTGGGCCCCAAATTGTTTAACATGTATATCAATGACATTTTTAATGTATCCAAATCCCTAAAATTAATATTATTTGCTGATGATACAAACATTTTCTGTAGCAGCGCCAACAATAATGAACTTATAAATACTGTAAACGATTAATTAAGTGAAATAAAAAAATGGATGGACAGAAACAAATTATCATTAAATTTGAATAAAACAAAAGCAATGATATTTGGCAATTATAAGACCAACTCTAATTTACAAATAAGCATAGATGGTGCCCAAATTGGAAATGTAGAAAGCCCACATCAGACATATAAAAACAAAAATTTCAAAAAGCCTCTGTTATGAATAAAGTAAAGCAATTTCTTGATCATAATGCACTTCGTACATTGTACTGCTCCTTAGTTCTCCCATTCTTAACGTATTGTGTTGAAGTGTGGGGCAACAATTATCAAAATTCAATACAACTGTTGATTATATTACAAGAACGAGCAATAAGGATCAAATGTCGGTATGTGGTGCAAAATTATGGAACGGCCTGGACGTCAAACTCAAGCAACGCCAAAATATCCATAAGTTTAAGTCACTTTTTAGACAGAGGTTCTGGGATCAGTACAGAGTAATTGGGACTCAATAGTAAAGTCATCTTAAACTCATGGCTCTGTATTACTATTATTGGTGTGGTCCCACGTATGTTTGTTTCTTTGGTTCTTTTCAAGCTTAAATCAAATTGGCAGGAAGCAGCTATGTAATTTATGTTAACTTGGAAGAAAGGGGTGGGATTAAATAAGTTTTCTTCCTCCCACTCCTTTTTGAACAGATACAATGAATTGTGTTAATTGTAATTTTAATTTATTGTCTTGTTTTTTGTTGGCATTTCACATTATCTGCTCAAACAAATAAAAAATGAAATGAAATGCAATGAGTAAAGTTATCATTCTGGTCAAATCCGTTCTCTCACCCTCGTTTCCGACGTTACCGACATAAAACAACTGAAACAAACAGGTATATGTACACCACTGCTGATATCTTTCCTGGCTGGCGTTGTGTAAACACAGACCAGAAAACTTCCTCAGTGCCTGCTTTTGTAGAGACAAAGCCGGGCTGCACATTAAAGTGATCGGGAGCTTTCCCGGCCCAAACCATTGATGTGGACCACGGGGACAACTAATTTTAACTATTTTTTTTGTCACTTCTTTTGTCTTATTCTTGCATTAATATCAATTAAGTTGCAACCGCCCGTTGCATCATAGTGGATTAAATAGGTCCACAGCCCCTTCCTAGAAAATCTGTGGTTCTACTAACATGTAAGCAGCATAATTCCCCCCGACCCCTCCCTCGTGTTTCAGGTGGTTTGGCCCAAGGGTCGTCTTTACCGTAAATCACACTGGCGCGAAACAGAAAGAGGCTGGGCGGAACGGAGAGGGCTAAAATAAAAAAAAGAAAGGAGGCGGCGGCCAAATGTGCCAAATTAACTGACATCTTCTCAAGACAAGCTGGTAGGTTACTGAAAGAGAGATGGATAATTGGCCTGCCTGGTTGTGAAATTTTATCATATAACGTGGCGAGCGTTTGCAACTGTCACAACTGTCAACTTAAAAATGTCACAATGTAGGTATAGGATTATCTATGCTTAAAGTGCATTCATATTTCCATAGAAGAACCGAAAACTTGTTGCTTTAAATGCCAGTTAACCATTTTGATGACCAGAGTTGCCAAACGCTTCATCATGCTTTATTTGTAGCCTGCCTGTATTAGCACCAACGCACACAGGTTAACGCAATTAGACATATTAAACAGGTTGTGTAACAGGCTATTTGTTAGGGTATTAAATGCATGTCAAACATGCTATTTAGGCTGCATTATTTAGAAGTGCTGTATACCAATATTGCGCTTGGTTCGTGGGCGTGGGGGCAGCTGTTATTAAAAAAATATATTCTTAATAATAATAGGCCTAATAATAAAATAGGCTACTCGAGAGTGTGCACGTTCTACATGCCTTAGCTTCTCTGCAACTGTAGCCTGTTTCGTCTCGCCGTTATATCGTGCATTTCCACAGGCTCGCAAACATTAACAACTCAATGTTAACTGTCTTTTTCATGGTTCTGGAATGTTTTGTAGCATCAGCGCAGGATGCCAGAACCACTGATGATCCAGATGAGGGCAGGACTGCTGAAGGGCCAGGTAGAGGAAGAGAGTTAGTTTATGATGGAAAATATGGCATAGTCTACAGAAGAAAACCATGATATGTGTAGATTAAATAGTGCAGATAATTTAACAAAATCATAATTAAATATGCAAACAAATTAATAAGTGAATGAAAGGATAGGCTAGATAAATACATAAAGTGTGTTTTTCAGCAACATAAAGAACCCCCTAAATGAAATGTTTGTGTAGCCTCAGAAGATCAGGTGCCTGAAGGTGAATGCAGTCATGGAGAGGCCACAGAGGAAACAGGTAGCAGGATTTAAATGAACTAATCGTTGAAAATGCATCAAAATAAGACCAAATGAAATAGGTAACCACTGTTTAATCAATAATTGTCTATGTAACCTACATTACTTTTTAATTGTTATTATAGGCCTATGAAGTCAGATGCTAAGAGGGAGGTGCGCACACTGTTATCAACTCAATATTAAATATCTTTTTTATTGTTATGGAATGTTTTCTAGCGTCGAAGCAGCAGACCATTTCCACTACTGATGATCCAGACGAGGGCAGGACTACTGAAGGGCCAGGTAGAGGAAGAGAGTTAGTCAAGATAGACGTTTATGATGTAAAATATGGCATACAGAAGAACAACAGAAGTTATGTAAAGGAACTTTGATTTGTGAAAAGACTTCTTTATCATTATCTTTATTTTATTTGAATTTCAATTATACATTGTTAAAGGGGTGTGAATAATGGTATGCCATAATCTAAATAAAATAAAAGGCATTGTGAGAGAATTGTTTTTTGTTTTATCTTTTTCTATGTACTCAAATTTGTCCTCCGTATCAGAGTGGCCTGAATTTGAATTAAATTCCCGGACTGAGAAAAGGACCCACTCCGGCCCTGTGTAGAGAGGTCAGTTTTTAGGCAGAAGGAGCTTCTTCCTGGAGTTAATTTACTGGGGCGTCCAGTCTCAATGTTCTGCAACAACATCTCCTCTGATACCGCCGCTTGTGTCTTTCCCAGCTGGCGTTACGTTAACACACATGCGGATGCTGCAACGGGGTCTCCAACCCTCTGGGGGGTCCTCAGTGTCGCCCACATGGCTGTTTTTGCCTTCTTGTTTGTTAAACATACAAATAAATTTAAAAAATGAATACGTTGTGGTTCATTTGAGGTTGTATTGATGTGAATATCTGATCAATTCAATTCAATTTTATTTATATAGCGTCTGTTACAATGACAATTGTCTCTAGGCGCTTTACAGAGACCCAGAGCATGACCCCCGAGCAAATATCATCAACTAAGATTATATAATTAAATCCAATCAATGATAATGGCAGGTAAAAAACTCCCACGTAGGGAGAAAAAAAACCTTTATACCAAACAGTGGCAAGGAAAAACTCCACTTTAAGAGGAAGAAACCTTGAGCAGGACCTGGCTCATATGGGGGGACCTTCCTGCCGAAGGCCAGCCGGGTAGAGAAAGAAAAAGAGGGGAGACAGGACAGAGAGAGGATGTAGGACAGAGAGAAGATGGAGGACAGAAAGAGGATGTAGGACAGAGAGAGGAGAGCACAGAAAAAGTAAAAATAAAAATAAAGAAGTAGTGGAATTGTTGTAGGGTGAATGCAAGCGAGCTATGGAGGGCCCTTGGGCGTGTGGTCAGCGTAATGAGCCATGATAGGCTCTTGAGTATCAGTAATGTGCGGGTGGGGTGTAGGTGAGGTGTGTGAGAGAAGGGGGAGGAGGAAGGGGTTTGGGTTTAAGAAAAGAGAAGGGTAGGATTTCAAGCAAAAGGATGCAATATATAAACATAAACAGATGGAGGCAGCAGCACTGGGATGAAGATGGCCAGAGGACCAGGTTGCCGATCACCACGCCAGTCGGTACCCAAACACAAGTGGAGGAGAACCCCGGGATGGACAGAGGATGGAACTGCAAGTCAGCATGAAACCCAGGAAACTCTGGCCTGCAAATACACAGAAAGAAAAGGGGGCAGAAACAGCACAACAAACACAGGAAAGCAAAGAAAATGGAGCACAGTTTCAGTAGCAGGGTGCTCCCAAATAATTATAAATGAGCTGGAGGAGGAGGAGGAAGGGAGGGAAGAAGAAAGGGAAGAAAAAGGAGAAGAGCAGTGGAGACACCACTCAGCAGATCATGTTGGTGTCCCCCTGCAGCGTAGGCCTATAGCAGCATAACTATGACGAAGCTGTGATTAAGACGAGCTACTCTAGTCTTACTACTACAACTATAGTTATAACTATTAGCCCCTACACACTATAGTTAAGACTAATTGTAGGCTTTACTGAACAGAAATGTTTTCAATTTAGTTTTAAAGATGGAGATAGTATCAGCCTCCTTAACCCAAACTGGTAGCTGGTTCCATAAAAAAGGTGCCTGGTAGCAGAAGGCCCGTCCTCCAAACCTACTTTTAGATATTCTAGGAACTAGGAACGACGAGTAATCCTGCACTCTGAGAGCGGAGAGCTCTATTAGGAGCATAACGAGCTATCAAGTCTTGTAAATAGCGCGGAGCTAGGCCATTAAGGGCCTTATATGCGAGAAGCAGAATTTTAAACTCAATTCTAAATTTCACGGGAAGCCAATGGAGGGAGGCTAACACGGGAGAGATGTGATCTCGCTTGCGGATTACTGTCAGCACCCTCGCTGCTGCGTTCTGGATCAATTGAAGGCTATTTAGCGAGCTTTTCGGACATCCTGCTAACAGCGCATTACAGTAATCCAGTCTAGAGCTAACAAACGCGTGGATTAATTTTTCGGCATCACCCTGGGAGAGGATGCTCCTAATTTTGGCAATATTTCGGAGATGAAAAAAGGCAGTCTTGCAAACCTGATTAATATGCTGCTTAAATGACATATCCTGATCAAAAATAACTCCAAGGTTTTTTCGCAACTGTGCTGGAAGCCAGCGTAAATCCAGTCAATCCATTCCTCAGGTGTTTGGGACCAAAGACAATAACCTCTGTTTTATCCGAGTTTAGAAGCAAAAAGTTAGAGGACATCCAGGACTTAATATCATTAAGACACCCTTGAAGTTTAGCCAAAGGTTTTGTTTCCTCTGGTTTCATAGATAAGTACAGCTGCGTATCATCAGCGTAGCAATGAAAGTTTATGCCATGGCTCTGGATAATTTTTCCCAAGGGCAGCATGTATAAAGTGAAAAGGATTGGTCCCAGAACTGAACCCTGTGGGACGCCATAGCAGACCCTAGTCCGTGTAGAAGAAACGTCATTAACATGGACGAACTGGAACCTGTCAGATAGGTATGACTTAAACCAGCCTAATGCTGTCCCTTTAATTCCAACAGTGTGCTCTAATCGGTACAGCAAAAGGCCGTGATCAACAGTATCAAAAGCAGCACTGAGGTCCAGCAGAACAAGGACAGAAACTAATCCATTGTCTGAGGCCATGAGGAGGTCGTTGGAGACTCTAATCAGTGCAGTTTCTGTGCTATGATGAGTTCTAAACCCTGACTGAAAGACCTCAAATAGATCATTATAGAATAGATCAGTCTCATTATGTTTTATTCCAGGAGACTGAACCTGCTCACACATGCAGCTACGTTTACTTTAGTTTGTCAAACTTGTGAAGAACCAGCTGAGCCCAGAAAGGCCTCTGTTATTTCTAATTTTCATGCACCTGCTGGGTGAACTGAACCATAAATCTGCTGGAGTTTCTGGCTCAAGGTGGTTGAAGCTGGAAAGTTTCCTGTCCAGACGACTCAGTGGATCTTAGAGCATCAGCTGGTCCCAAAGACCTTCATGATTATCAATAAACTGTTTCATCTCCAGTAAATCAGCCAGATTCCCGATCCGTCCCCGAGCTCCTGGAGGCGAAGCCAGAAGGGACCGGACCTGAGTTCTGGTTGGACTGGCTGGTTTGTGGCTGGACTGAGGTTAAAAATGACGAGGGCGGGAGGTTTTATCTCAATGAGCTTCTGCAGCTGCTTCCACCTGCAACAGGTGGTTGGTTTCATTCACGTCACGGTTAATTACACCCCGATCACTCTGGACCAGAACCAGACAGGTTGTTTCTGATCAGAGGGTTTAACTGTGTGGGAGGAAGCAGCTCAGAGCCGTTCAAGGTGATGCTTTGTTTGTACGATGGTTTTACACCAAAGAGAAACATTCAGTTTCCAGTCCTGTCGAGGCGGTTTTGACAATCTGCAAGTACTCAAATGACCACACGGAGCTGGTTCCTAAACAGAGTCAAACTCTTTATTACGATAAACATTTGTTTTTTTTGTCTGAAAGTCACAGTTTGTAAAACACCAGATTTTTTATGGCAGAAAATCATGATTTGATGTCAAAAAGTGGTGAAAATGACAAAAAAAAGTTGTTGTCAGTGTGTTTTGGGTTTTTGTTACTTCCTGTTTTATTTTGAAAGTCTGTCATTGCTCTGTTTTACTTCCTTGTGTCTCATCTTCCTAAACTCTGTGCCTGTGTCTCCTCTAACTCTGGTCTAAAGCCTCGTCTTTTTCTTCATCCTAGCTGGTCCGTTTGTTCAGTTTAGTGTAGTTAAAAAAAAAAAAAATTAAAAAAATTTAAAACAAAAAAAAATGTATTCTATATGTTACAATTTTACAAAAAAGTTGCCTTTATTTGTGATTTTTTAATGTCAAAGTTGCAATTTTCTGAGTCACAATTCTTTTTATAAAGAATTTGTTTCACAACAAACACAACATTTATTTAATTCTATATAAGTAAAATTAGTTGAAATTTTTCTCTTTTTTTGTAAGAAAGTCACAGTTTTGTAAAACAAGATTTTTATGGCAGACAATCGTGATTTGATGTCTAAAAGTGGTGAAAATGGGAAAAAAAAGTTGTTGGCAGTTTGGTTTTTGGGATTTTGTTACTTCCTGTTTTATTTTGAAAGTCTGTAATTGTCTGCTCTGTTTTACTTCCTTGTGTCTCATCTTCCTAAACTCTGTGCCTGTGTCTCCTCTAACTCTGGTCTAAAGCCTCGTCTTTTCCTCGTCCTTGCTGGTCCGTTTGTTTCAGTTTAGTCCTGTCGTGTCCTGTTTTCATCCTGTCTCACGGCTCCATCGGTTTCTTCGTCCATCTCGTCCAGTTTCTTTCACCTCATTGAAGAATCTGCTCTTTTGGAGAATAAAGGACTTTTGTTCAGGTATTTCTGTCTCCGTCTCCAACGTTTGGGTCACAGTTGGGATTTGCGAAATTCAAGATTTTATAACAGTGGTTTATGAGCTTTACAACAGAAATGTGCAGTTCTGGTAAAGTTGCGATTTTACGACAAGAATTTGAGAATTTTTGTTAAGAACTTTTTGTCAAAGATTTTGTTAATTACCCGTTTTTTATGACAAAAAGTTTGTGACTTAATGTTTAAAAGTCAAGATTCGTTCTATACAACAAATTGCAGTATTTCAAATTTTTGGTTGTAAATTTATGTAAAAAAAGTTGGAATTTTCTGAGTCACGATGATATGTTTAAAAAAATAAATTTAAAAAATTTAAAACAAAAACAAAAAATTGTATTCTATATGTTGCAATTTTACAAAAAAGTTGCATTTTGCATTTGGGATATTTTTATGTCAATGTTGCAATTTCTAAAGCCACAATTAAAAAAAAAATTTGTTTCACAACAAACACAAAATTTTTTTTAATCTATATAAGTTGCAATTTTACAAGACAAGTTGCATTTTTTTATTGTGCTGTGATATTTCAAAATTTGTGATTGTAGTTTTGGACATAAAGTCAAAAATTAGCAGTTTGGAAAAAGTCAATACTTTGCAACAAAAAGCTTCATTATAAAGTAAAAAAGTTGCAATTTTGTGAGAGTCACAATTTTACCCCAAAAATTTGCAAACTTTACAACAGAAACATCCAGTTCTGTTGTAAGTTGCAAAAAAAGCCGTACGAACGTAAATTTCCTGAATGTATGACAAAAAGCTCTGATTTTATGTTGAAAAGTCGTGATTTTAAGAAATTTTAGACTTCATGACAAAATTAGTTTTTTACAACAAAGTTGCCATATTAAGTTAAAAAGTCGCACTTTTGTGAAATTTGTAACTTCATAACAAATGTCACGATCATAGGACGAATTTGGAGTTCTGTTCTAAATTGTTTTATGTTATCTTCTAAATAAATATCACTTAGCTAAGTGTGCTCAGAAAGTCCACTGCACTGATCAACACTCCGCGAGCGACCGTCAGCAGGATGTCCTGCTGGGATCCAACACTAACTGAGCTTTTCAACAAAAATACCAACATTTTAAGTCGCAACTTTTGTTTAACTGCACGTTTCTGTTGTAAATCTAAGACTTTTGCAAACCTGTAGATTTCTGTTGAAAAATTTTGACGTTTACAAAATTGCAAATCCTTGACATAAAATTATGACTTCAAGTCCTAAACCACAAGATTTTGTTGTAAAATCAGAAATTATTCAATATTGCCAAATTTGTTGTAAAAAGTGACTTTTTGTAATAAAATTTCAGTTTCTCAAATTCAAGATTTTTTGACATCAAATCACGATTTTCTGTTGAAAAATCTTAAATTTTACAAAAATTTCAACTTTTTTTTTTTTAAAGATTTTTTTGGCTCTAGTGGCCTTTATTGAAAGTAGGGAGACAGGAAGGGGGGCAGAGAGAATGGGGAAGACATGCAGGAAAGAGTCGCCGAGCCGGGAATCGAACTCACAACCAGCCACACGAGGACTGTAGCCTCTATATATAGCCGCCTGCCCTAACCACTGCGCCACCGGGGCGGCCCACAAATTTCAACTTTTGAACAAAAAGTTCACAACTTTTCCTTGTTAAATTGTGACTTTTGTAGAATTGTGGAATTTTGTTTTTTGTTGAGAATTCATGATTTATTTTTCATTTATGTTTTAAATAAAAACTTGACTCTCACAAAATTGCAACATTTTTAAGGTGGCTACTAGTGCTGGGCGATATGGAAAAAAATCATATATCACGATATGGACTATTTTATATCACGATAATGAAATATATCACGATATACCATAATAAAGACCTTGGCGGGGGGGGTCCTGGATTGAACCTCGGGGCCTTTCTGTGTGGAGTTTGCATGTTCTCCCCGTGCTTGCGTGGGTTTCCTCCGGGTACTCCGGCTTCCTCCCACAGTCCAAAGACCTGCATGTTTGGTTAATTGATAATTCTAAATTGCCCGTAGGAGTGAATGTGAGTGTGAACGTTGTGTGTCTGTATGTGTGGCCCTGCGATGGACTGGCGACCTGTCCAGGATGTACCCCTGCCTTTCGCCCGTAGACGGCTGGGATAGGCTCCAGCAGATCCCCGTGACCCTTCAAGGATGAAACGGGTATAGAAAATGGATGGATGGATGGAAGTATGTTTTCAGTTATTCTCTGAACGTTTGACAAAAATGTCTTTGCTTACTTTTCAACTTTATTTTGAAAGGACATTTAGCTGAACTGTCACAAACATACATTTTAGTGCAGCAAAAACAGGTAGGTACAGAGGTACAGTAGCTTTCACATTTTTTTTAAGTGCATATACAAATTATTTTTCAACTTTCTGAAATTTGTAACCTTGTAGTGCAAAGTTTGCAAACCAATATAAAGTGTCTAAAGTAAACATCAGGGTTGAAGAGAACTCTGTTTAAGGCATTAACCATGAAACATAAAAGGCTACTTTGTAGAAGTAGATATGTTTCTATCAAATTTATCATTGCAGGTTATTTAATTACATATTTGCTGTAATAATTGATAAAATTAGGTTAGAAACGATAGAAACAATAGAAGAGAAATGGCACGATACACACTTTTCTGTCGTCCCCACGATATGTATCGTCATATTGCCCAGCACTAGCGGCTATTGTTGCTGGTGAAAAAGCTGCTCAACAGTCGTTCTACAAGATTCTGGCTTTATTGTCAGGTTGGTTTGTTTGTTCCACAGATGTACCTGTATTATCCGGGGGTGGGCGGAGCTTCAAAAGAGCTCCACAGGTTTCCATTTCTCAGCATCTCTGCTTCAGTGACGCTCTCTTCATCACCAATGACCCGCTTTGATTCACTACTGGAGCAAACACACTTCGTTGTCTGAACTTGCTTCTCTGCAGACCTGCGGTCAGCGAGGTGCATCATCAGCTCCGTCACTGGACTGGAAACTACCTGCTGAACACACTCAGGTGTGAATCCTGTGATGAAAACACTGACGGTGTCCTTCTGCCCGTCTCCACATTTAAAAGCTGCTGTTAAACCTGCCGCCACCCCCACCCCCCCCCCCCCCCCCCCCCCATGCCTCCAGTGTTATTTAAAGGTTAATTTGTCCGGGTGACCTTTTGTGTCTCTGCCCTGGTCTTTGTTGTGCTGCGATGACCTTTTTTTTTTTTTTAATGGATGTCATGATGAAGTCTCAGGATGTGGAGATGACCGACAGGGGGTCTGTTTTTCTGATCCATCGTACATTTATTCAGCAGAGCAGAGGTGGCACATCCAGATGAACAGATCGCAGGACTGATCGCAGGTCAAACGGAAGAGTCGCATGTTTGTTTCCTCTCTCTGTAAATCAGCAATCATCTCCTTGATTTTGTTGTTGTTGAGCAGCAATTAACTTCTGAATGTCACGCTGCAGGATTGTTTATTTCCTCCTGACATGAAGTCTCATCATCACCGGTAACACAGCTGATGGTGCTGATGATGATGGTTGTATTGCCACATCCCTGTAGTTATGAGCTCAGTCCAACATTATCTCCTTTATCGATAAATTATCTTGTTATCATAAGATCAATCAGTGACCCTCATTCATCAACAGCTGATTGAACCACACGGATTACCACTTAAAAGCCTTTGACAAGCCTTATGCCAATCTTGTCCAAGGGTAGGACCGATATTTCTGGGCTCAGAGGCATCTGCGATGGACTGTAGCAACTGAGTGGGATCAAGTGGGATTAAAGGAGAAGGGGCCCTCATACGGAGCCTTGTGGCTTCCCTCAGACAATTATTTGTCAAAATGATTGCCGCTGCCCATATACTACACCACCATAAACGGCAATTATTTTATCCATTTTAACTGTCGAAAACTATTGGTCCAATTCTGAATCCTGAACCAACCAGGGTTGGTTCAGGAGTCATTAGCATGTAAAACTGTAATTTCCGTTTCAGCTTCTCTCTACAGCAGCCATTCCCAAACTTCAGAATACCAAGGCCCAATTTAAAATGTGAAAAATCTCCACAGCCCACCGAAACCTTTAATCACAACTGTGATCAACATACAGGACAAGGAACCATGATCCGATATTAATGTAAGGAGTCAACAAATAAGGTGACACTTGTCATATTAAGTTAAGATGACAGTAAAATAACACTTAACTGGTTTGTTTTATTACTTCTTAACGGTTTTTTAATCATGTCATGAATATTTTACAGTAATTAAAAACATATTTTAAAAAGATCGAGGATTTAAAAGCACATTTGTTTAATTTTAATGACCTCTCACGGCCTACCTGCAGTCCCTCGACGGCCCACCAGGGGGCCGCGGCCCACACTTTGGGAATCACTGCTCACAGTAGATTAAAAATATGAGGAAAAACTTGCTGCTAAATGGTCTTTATCATCAGACAAAAACAGGTCCTTAATGTGCAAATATTTTTTCCCCCCATTTCAATATTTCAATCCCCCCCGGCAGTCGGGGGTCTCCTCCAGCTCTGGGTAACTGTAGCTCTCATCTTCCTTCATGATCGTTTTAAATGTTTGATGACGTAATTGTTAGCGTGACAGCAGTGACAGCCGTGTTGCCATGTTTGATTGATTTCCTCAGATACATATCAGGCTCGTTTGTGGTGGATTTTAAATGGGGTTCGCTGGAAACCTGGAACGCGTTTGACTGTGTGTGAACTTTGAAAGAGCATCGTTCACAACTGAACAAATGAACTCGTTCACGCCCCCCGCTGGTGAAGGAGAAAGAGAGCGCGCTCAGTTCACGTTCGCAAAAAATATGAACTAGTTCGTGAACTTTTGCCCAATGAACGCGTTCAGGTACAAGACTGACCGGTGGTATGAGGTTGTTTCAGTGTTCCTGGTAAAGCTCATTGATGTACGAAAGCAACGGGTGTTGCCTTTAAGGCCTCATCTTTTCCGTGGACGTCCACACATTTCTCAACAAGACAACACAAAGCCACATTATGAAAAGGTACGGCAGAGGGAGGAGAAGGTGAAGGTCTGAACCTGTGAGTCCTGATCTGAGGACTCGGGACTCCAGCAGACACCTGAAATCCTGATCGTAGTGGGTACAGATAACGGATGGAGACAGCCTGTTTTCATATGTGTTTAAGACCAGAGGCTTCCTATGAAAAGGTCGCATTTAAATTAGTTTCCAGCTTAAAGAGCATTGGTGTCGTCCCCCCCCCCACCACCACCACCACCACCACCACCACCACTTTGACTGAAAACCCGATACAGGCTGTCCTGATCGCGCCCGAGGACAAGCAGTTCATCTTCTCTCCCTCGACAAACAGAATTAGACTGGACAGAAGAACGCTCGTCAGCACCTCCACGAGGCTCACGTGACGATTCTCCTCGCCGCTAACGATGACAGCACAAGGCCCCCGGAGGGGGCCAGCTGTTTCCATGACGATCGGCGCTCGCTCAGGTACCGGAGCCGCCCACCCGTCAGCCGAGCCCACGTGTGAAGCACCGCGTCCCTCTGAGGCGGCGCGCCAGCATGGAAAACTATTTGTGGGCCGATAATGATGTTCCTGCCACGCAGCTGTGAAATGACACAAAGACGCCGCCGCGCCGGAGCTGTCAGGATAATGAGACCCAGCGGCGCGGCGGGAAACCTGAGAGTGGATGAAGAGATGAGCCGAAACAGGTTCAACCCCTTGTCAAACCTGTGAAAAGACAAAGGAAGATGACACTGAATAATTATATTTTGACAGGAGAAAGGTGTCTCTGAAAGGAGAAATGTGACGAGTTAAGAGATGAACAGTGGTCAGACTCCCTCGGTATGTTTCTTCTACACCAGCTTCATGCCACCTGAACTGCTGAAACCCGGGTCTGACTCCAGACGTAGGTCCCAGTCTCCCCATTCCTGCCAGGATAATGACTTTTAGTAATCTCCCATCTCCATCGGGGTGTAAAGAGATGAGTTTCCATTAGTGGGGTATTTGTGGGTCGAGACAAGTCCCTCCTTTGGGTCAGTTTGGCCCTGAAAAAACTGCTGGGTTGGTGTTGACTGGTTGAGATGACTTTTGTCCTCTTGATGTCCCTTTCAAGTTCGAGTCTTGGCTTCTCATTTACATCCAGTGTGCATGCAATCACAGCGGACACGAACGCAGCAAACATCTCAGCTCCATGTTTATCTTTCTCTTGCCCGGACGATGCCTGGCATGGACGTTTCTCGCTGCCGCTCCGGGGACTTATCCCTGCGACGCTGGACGCTCCAGTTTGTGCCCGGTTTGTGGTGATTTGCGGTCGGATGTCGACATACTGTCTGCAGGATCAGTCCTCTTGCGGCTGGTGGAGACCTGCCGCCGCGGACATGGACGGTGTCGCTGGAGGCCAGTTGGGGAAAGCTAAGTAGTCCTGAACCGCTACCCGCGGCAACCACTGCCACTAGAGCTGACCTGGCAGGGGCCATCTGGTGACCTGGTGGGGCTCAGCACCGCCGGGGGAGACGACAACAGCCTGGTCCGGTCCGCATGATGAACTGGGCTCTGGGACGGTCGGCTCCGTCGCTCGCCGGACTGAAGGAGCTCAGTCTTCCCAGAGGAGACGGTTTGGTTCATCTGTGTTTCCTCCTCCGACCTGGAGATATCTCACTTGTCATCATTATGGAGATATACTGGTTCTAATGGCTGTTAACTGTTTTAACGGCTGTTATCTGGAGTTAGCACTCGGACCACGGGACCTGGCATGAAAAGGAGCGCTGGACACTAGCAGCTCCTCTAGTACACCAGACTGGTGTACTGAAACTTGAATTTCCCCCTTGGGGGATTAATAAAGTATTTTTGAATTTGAATTTGAATTTAAAACTCCTCATTCAAGTTTGCTTTCCTTCAGTGTGGTCGTCATTGGCTTTGCCCTGTTCTTCTTCTTTGACTTCATTGGCGGTTTGCGAAGAAGTGAAAGCGGTGCACTACTGCCAGCAAGTGGTGTGTAGCATTAGTTAGCTGAGTCAGTGGATCCTGCTAGGTCCGACACGACAAGTCGGGTTTCCATGAGCAGGGGGTTCTGGGTGAAACCGTGAAGGCTGGAACTGCAACAGGTCTGGCACCTTCCTTAGTCATTTCAGCCGTTCCAACACCATTAGAGGATATGAACCACTGACTGAGCAGACTACTACTACATGGCACACTGCACTTGGTACCGGCAGCGCAACACTTTTGTTGTTTGCCAACTGCCAATGAAATGAAATAAGAAGTAAAATCAAGAGGAATGGTGAGATATACATCAAAGAGCTGAGATGGTTGCTGCGGCAGGCACTTGTTTTGGCGAAAAATGGAAGTTCCTGAAATTTCTTGCTGTGGCAGCGTTCCTCGTAATGGAGACAAGCTAACGGACGAGGCTGGTGTGGTCTCTCAGTCATCTGGGTCATGGAAAGTCTCAAAGTCTTAAATCAAGGGAGGCATTTCACTTCCCATCCATAAGCCACTAAAAGGAAATCCAGCTGGCTTGATTCAAGTCTTTGAGAGTTATGGACTGATAGTTTGCTTAGTCAGTGGATCCGTCCGGGTCCAATACTCCAACTGAGAACCAACGATTTAAAAAGGAGGACGTCAGCCCTGTTACAGTTCTACCCTTTTAGGTTCTACGCCCACACTAATGTGTAATGTATAAACACCTAATTCCGAATGAAAATGTCCTGAATTAAACTTAATATCGAAGTAAGCGGCTGGTTTATTCTGATTTTAAATCTGAATAGAATAATTCCACGGTCATGTATTCACTCATTCCGCTTTAAATTAATTCCCGTCTTTCTGCGCATGCTAGTTCTCTTGCCCGCCTGTCGCGATGGCGCTTATATTCTGCGCTGGGCTTGTTTTCGAAACAAAGTTTCAAGATGGCAGCACGCAGTAAACGGTGGTCAAGAGCAGAAACGATTTATTTAATAAATAGCTTGGAGGAACTGGAAATAATTAAAAGAACAGATGGCAGGAAACATAAAAATTGTGAGCTTTTCAAATTTGTAGCGGCCAGGTTAAATGAAGGAGGTTTAACAAATCCAAAAAAGATGCTATAATCGAGTACGTTTGTTTGTCTTATGTAAATACGTAAAGACGTTCGCCCCCCCCATCCAATCAGTACCCATCCCAACCCCCAGACCTTAAGCGGAATTGGTTAAAGCCGATCAAACGTGTTTTCCATGTAAACCTCAATTCAGAATTACTATTTCCATGTAAACTCGAAGGAAAATAGTTTAATTCTGAATTATTTAATTCAGAATAATTAATTCCGAATTAAAAAACTTCATGTAACCGTGGTCAGTGTCACTTAGCTTGACAAAGAAAACCTCGTTGACAGCGAATGTTATCAACCACAGCAAAGCACGGATTGGACTGGACTCTCACCTGGTTTCTTCGGACAAAAAAGTCGCTTCTTTACACATTTTATTTCCCATTGATGACACAGATGGTTGTTTCAGTTACATTTCACCACATTCACTTCACAAACACGAAGCACAAAACTCCCACGGAAACACAGAGGTTCTCGTTCGTCCGTGCGTTTGCTTTTCGTCACCCGTCACGATAATATTCGTCGACACTCCACCGATGTAAAAGCAACCAAAGTACATCCAGATTAATCTGTCAAACCTTTAAAATGTCGGCGTGAAAATACTGAGATATCATAGAAAGTCCACGATTCAGCACATGTTCAAATATTTTATGCCTCTGGGCTGTGACGTGAACATTAATCTGACTACGACTGCGACTTATAACTGACACGTTAAAACTTCAAACAGGAGACGGTGTTTCAGTTCAGCTGTGATCTAAACTCGGTCAGAAGCCTTCGTCCCTCCGGCGGTGAAGAGTCCACCAGATGGATTTCTGAACGTTTAGAGGTGTTATGGCGGACGTCCAGCCCCGGAGATGAGATAAACCATCTGAGGCTGCTCTATGTCCGACAGCAGAGCAGCTTGTGAAAGACGTTCCTGAACTCCGCGTTGAAGACGGTGTAGATGATCGGGTTGACGGCGCTGTTGACGTAGCCGAGCCACGTCACCACGGAAATGAGGGTGGGGCTGATGTCGCAGGACTCGCAGAACACCTTGGTGACGTGGACGACGAAGAACGGCGTCCAACAGGCCAGAAAGACGCCTGAGACACAGAGAGAAATACGGTCACATGTCCGTTACTCATTCATTACCGCTTCTGACCACATGGGGGCGCTTAGAGCAGCTGCGTTGACGAAAGAGCCTCTGACAATCTTTGCTAATGAGTAGGGATGGCCTGGCATGTCTTGCAATGCTGCTTTGGTTGTGTCTTTCACTGGGGACTGACTAAGGATGTGAAAAAAAATCGACAATATATGTATGGCAATATGACAATATGGCAATATATCGCGATTTTCGGCCGCCCAATATAATATCGATTTTTCAGCTCCTAATATCAAATTTTATAGGAAAATTGTTTAATTTTCACATTTAAATTGTTTAAAATTTTAATGAGCAAAAACATTAACAATAAACAATAAATTGTTTGTTTTAAATAGTTTTGACTCCTTTTTTTTGTCTGAATGATCAATAAAATTTTTCATCTCTACTTTTAATTTTGCTATTAACTGGATAGAATATCGCAATATATCGTGATATCGCGATATTGTGATAATATCATATCGTGACCCAAGTATCATGATACATATTCTATTGCGAGGTCCTTGCCTAATACTCACCCCGAGAAATGATACATTACTTTCCCGTGCTATGCTGCCCCCATGTGGTCAGAAGTGGTAAACAGTACAATACAATACAATAGGCTTTTTCTTTGTCTCCTTTGGGAGATTAGTCTGCAGGCGTAATTAATTTGTTTGCATTAAATTTGCTTTGTTTCAGCAGTGTTAGGGAGCAGACGGGGCTCCCAGTCCAGGAACCAGTTCACTTCTGGGCCGATCTCCTCCTCTCCACCATCGCACTAATTAAAGAACCTGTCCAGGTCGGTGCTGGTGTGACATCAGTCTATACACGTCTGGGAACCGAGACCAGTTGATGGAGCTTTGTCCCGTTCGTGTCAGATATCTTACTGGAGTCATGATTTTTGTAACAGATGCAGAACAAAGCAGGACCTTCCCTGACGAAGATGTTGCCTGGATGGGAGCACTAAAACCTGCACGAGCATCTCAGCATTCATGTTTCCTTTCCAGATGTGGCACCTGTCCGGTCCATAGACAGTAACGCACCCCAGCACCACCAGAGATGCAGACTTTACAACCAAAACCTCTACAACACAGTTGTTTTCTGCAGCGCTGTAGCTCGCAGTGCCGCGCTTCCTTCCTTCCTGGTAAGGAATAAAGGAATATTATGTAGTAGTTTATGTTGTAAACTACTGAAACCTTCACTGACATTAGGGATGCACGATAACTGTTTTTTAAAACCGATACCGATAACCGATAACACACACATATACCTAAGATCATTACATCAATACTATGAACAAAATCAAAAATAGTTTTAACTGTTTAAATGAACAGATATTTATTTTTTCCAATGAAAAACTATTGTCAAACCTCTCAAATATTTTCTTAAAACTATCAAACAAACCAATTTGATATCTCACATTAACTTAAATAAGGTTCATTACTGACTGATATAAAAAATAAAGGCTCCTTGAACTGATGGAAATACATGTATCAGAATTATTTACTGAAAAACATTAACATTTAAAGGATTTTGTCTTGTGGTTCCATTTAAATCAATACCTTTAATTAAAGTAAATGAGGTTCAATAGTTTTTATTTTTTAATCTCATGGAAGCGTTAGATGAGAGGAATGAAGAGAGGGGAGACTGCTGCTGACTTGCGCATGTTAGCATTAGCTTCAGTTAGCTCACATTAGCGCGATTTCAAAACTCCATGGAAGCGATTGTTATGTTGTAGGTGGCTGATCAGGTTTTACGTATTAAAGCTTGTGCTTCCCTCCTCGTAGAATTCACTCGGAGGATTCGTCACAAATAACCACCAAACTATCTTCTTCTGAAATTTTAACGAAGTTCCACGCCGCCATGTTTGTTGTGATCAGTATGCTGTGCTGCAGGCTGCATTCAAGGTGTAACGTAATTTCCCCCGTTCCCTCGTTTGCTAGTCGTTCTTTCAGCCTTTTCTATTTTTTTTATGTGTAACATGTGGGAAAATACTGCAAATATCGATTCAAGTTAGCAACTACTAAAATTATGACCGAGTTAACGAGTTGTTTTCTGGCATGAGGGGGTATTCTTGATTTTCCTTGATTGAGAAATCGTTTTTCTGATTATGCCGACGTCACTTGAACGTAACATTCACTGCTGGTCATTCAAGGCTCAGAGGGAGCGAGGCACTGCCATGTTGACAAAAATATATGTTATCGGGGCTATTCGTCATGATATTGGACTTATCGGGATGACGTCATAATTTCCTGTTATTGCCCCAGATAGTTATCGGGTCGACTAATTATCATGCACCCCTAACTGACATTACACCAGTTCAGCTTGAAAACGAGACAGACGAAGTCATGGTAGGAAACGTGCATGAGGACATTCACCCCTCACCGATTGGAAGAATCGCACCTGAACACCAAGGTAGATTTCTGGGGAGGCGGGATCTTGCGTAGGGTCACGGCGCACTTTATGTAACTCTCTCTTGAAACCCTTTTTTTTTTTTAATTCTATCTGCCTGGTTTGATTCTAAGTTGATTTCCAACGATGTCCATTAGCATAATCAGTTTGAGTTTTACAAACGTGTGACTTGAGTGTTAAGTGACGCCTGGTGTGAAACTGCTGCTGAGATGTGAAGTTTCAACAGAGACGGAGAGGCACTTTCTATTTTTAGGAACAGGATCACAGCTTCGCTGTAGTAAAACGTGCGAAAGTGATGAAAAGTAAGTGTGCAGAAATGAGAAGTCGTCACCTTCATCCACAGTCTCATTCTCCTTTTTTTTTAATGACATTCGAGCATCTTCTCTAGAGCTCATCGCCGCTTAAAGGCACCACGTGCAGATATCAGTCAGTCACACGGGCGGCGTTCGGTCTCTGTCGATGCTGCATGGCAACGGCACGTCTTCACAGTTATATTTATAACATCTTTGTTTTTCTCAAAGTTGCCAGTTAGTCCAGAATGGACTGTATTCATTGTCAGACTGCTGTCGTGGACGCCGAGTCGCCAGAGCAGCCACAGTAACGTGGCAACAGAAGACAAACACGCAGTAGCGCACTTGAATTGAAGAATCTGATTTGCATGAAACCTGCAGCCCATTAAAGCGCTATAATATTCTTTTATCCTGCCGCGAGCATTAGGTCGGCACTGAGAGTATAGCCCTCCACTGGTTCACCCCAGAGCTCAAACGCAGGGCGTCTTCAGTACTCGTCAGTCTCTGCCCTGGTCTGTTGGTCTGTTCTGAGACCCCGCAGGGCTCTGTCCTGGGACCACTCCTTTTCTGTTTCTGTGCGCTTCTACATCATCAAGAGACTGAATATTTATTTCTACGTCTGTCAGCCTGGCCAGTCATACCCACTCCTTTCACAAAAATTCTCCCCTATATATTAGGGCTGGGCAAGTTAGCACATTATTAACGGCAACATTTATTTTATTGCGCGTTAATGCATGTTGCTCACATGCTTTTGTTTTGAAAAGTCTGTTACTGGCTGCTACGGAACCAAAAGACAATTGGCAGGAAAACATGCGAAAAAGCTAAAACAGACATGGAGAACAGTAAAAATTCGGTGAACTTTACAGTTCGGTTAGCAACTCAGGTAGCAATATTAACAATTCTGTCTAAAAGAAAATTCTGCATCATTCAACAAAAATTTGTCGTCATTCCTCCATGTTCCATCAGATCTGCTCCATGTGTTCACTGTCCTGCTGTTCTCTAGCTGGTTACTGCAGTGCGGCTCCATCTAGTGGCACAGATGTGTAATGACAACAGAAAGTCCAGTCCTCGATTATAAAACAAATTATGTCCTGCGGCCATGGGCGGAGTTTGCGGGGGGGGGGGGGGGGGGGGAGCATTGCTCCCCCTGGTGGCTGAAATATGTAATTGCATTGTCAATGAACTGGCAAAAATAAATAAATGTTTTTGACCGTAATGTTTTTTTTTAAGTCCAAAATAAACTGCAGTATATTGTGACAGTTAAATGAATCATGTTATATTTTGTTTCTTAATACATTTAACATCATTAACATTAACATTTATAACATCTACTGTGTACTGTATCCTGTTGCAACTACTGGTTTTGAACATCATCTAATCTTGGACTTCATGGTTTTGTGGTGAGTGTATCTTGTGTGCCATCACTTGTGCGCGCGAGTTTGCATATATGTGTGCATGCGCGCCGGTTCACGTGAGAGTGCGCCCGTTTGTTCAAAGTGCTTAACAATTTTTGCCCCCCCTGATGCAAAAGTCAAACTACGCCTATGCCTGTGGCCCATTTTTTCATTTCATATTTTTTGATCCAGGTCTAAAATTGAAATATAAAAAACTGGCTTTTTTTTTTTTTTTTTTTTTTTTTTATAAAATATCACTTTTTAATTTTTTTTTAATTTTTTTATTGACAATTGAAAATGGAAAGAATGAATGATACACGGATTGGTAAAGTTACTGAACTTTAACATGGACATTTTCATTTTAAAGTTCTCCCAGACGGAGGATTCAACAGAAACAAGGTTATTTGTAACAACTGACAAGTTGAACTCCCCGTTAAAAGTTTCTGCTGTTACCTCAGAAATTACCTGTTTTAATGTTCTGATTGTGCGGAGACACAATCATTTTGTTAGATTTTGTTTGTAGACTTTTTTTTATTTTTTATAAAAACAGGATGACATTAATGCCACGGCAGTGGCAATAAGCTTTATTTTATTTTACATTTTTTAAGATGAGATTTACACTAAATATGTGTTACTGACAAGTGCTGATTTTAAAAGTGTTTGAACAACAAATGTTATGACACTTTAGTTCATATGGCAGCAGAACATTTAAATAAAAGTGACCTTTACACTACTTTTGAATTCATTATTTGATTTTGTGTATATAATGTTATTAATCGCGATTAATCAGGGAAATCATGCGATTAATTCCAATTAAAATTTTAAATCATTGCCCTGCCCTAATATGTGTGTATATATATATATATATATATATATATATATATATATATATATATATATATAGTATATATATATATATATATATATATATATATATATATATATATATATATATATATATATATATATATAGGTATAGTGTCTGTCCCATTCACAGCCATTTCCGTCGGTACAGAACGTACCGAGCCCATTGCAGTGGGGTGTAAGTGCGCTTTGTGTGGCATCTCAAACTGCCATGATGGCTGCCGTCACGTGCCTGTTTCATCTGCATCTTTTTGAAACTGCTCCCTGGAAATCAAAGTCGAATCCAGAGGAACTAGAATAATTCTTTCGTACTGAAGAGGAAAAAGATGGCGGGACCTGTTGGACTGCCTTGAGGTTGTAAAGAGCTGGATGACAAATAACTTCCTCCAGCTGAACACCGACAAAGCCGAAGTCCTCTCCTTTGGTCCTTCTGAATCTGGAAGCCCCGTTGTTAACTTGTTAACTATCAAATTCCAAAAAGTCCAGATGTCATTACTGACTCTGAATAAACCAAGGTTGAGTCATTTATCTGTCATCATGACCATATTGTATAAAATGAACTGGGCAAACCTGCTTTGACATCACTGGTATGTTTCCTGGAGACTGCTTTTGATTTAGCAGGCCGGGTGCAGCTCCTCGGGTCGATCCTGGGCACCCTGCCGGTCTCTGTTTACATGCTGCCTCTTGATCAGATTATTAAAAACTGTTAAGAGAGCTGGAGAAACCAGAAGGAATTAAAGGAACTGGAACCTTCCCTGCCAGGACTCAGGCTGGTATAAACCCAAACTGGAAATCCTCTTGGGTTCTTATTCCCCATTTATGGGAACGACACACCAACACCGGCCTAAGCTGACACACACAAACACCTTCTCTCCCCCCGTTTGATCCATGCACTGTTCTGAGGCTGCAGCCATCTGTGCATCAGGTGCCCCCCCCACCCCCACTTATCCCTCTCCAGGGCAACCACAAATCCACCAATGGAGCAGTCGGCTCCACAGATCAAAGCAGGAGTGAGCAGGATTTTCACCTGTTCTTGTGAAAACGTCGCTCTTCCTCGCTGCATAATTGTTTCTTGTTCAGAGCCTGAAAGGGCGACGCAGCCGTGTGTTGGCAGCGCAGCGGGGAGACGGTGCTGAGGTAACCTTTAAAGGGGTCCATATGCTGACGAGCCCTCAGTTAAAGCCTTCACCGCCCCCCCAGGAAGGTGTGGATGTCTATATTTCATTAAAACAGGCTCTAAAAATAAAGAAAATGCTTCCCCTGAGTGAAGGGTTTAATCGGCGCTTTAAAATGTAAATTTAATCATTTAATTTCACAGCACCTTTGCTCATTTTCCTAAATGTTTCATTTGGATGGGAACTACTTTTCCTTCCGCTTGCTCACTCAGTGGCGGTCGCCGTCAGCAGCGGAATATGAACGTTGCAGGGTGCGGATTTGTTTAAGGATTTATTTTATATTTAAATTAGAATTACGTCAAATGTGGCGCACGTGACAAAGACACCGTGGCCACCCGAGCATGATGGGTAACAAGACAAACGAGACTGAGTAAAAGTTTTGAAGACTTTTAAAAATACCCGTATCGATATCAGGGTTCTGGGCCACATGAGCGTTTTTGGGCGGGGGAGGGGCTCACCGCAGCACCTGCCACTTGTTGACAAGAGTAGCGTACGTTCTTTCTTGGGCTGGGCAAGTTAACACGTTATTATCGTGTTAACTTATTAATTTATTAACGCCGACATTTATTTTATTGCGTGTTAACACATGTTGCTCACATGCTTTTGTTTTGAAAAGTCTGTTACTGGCTGCTGCGGAACCGGAAAACAATTGGCGGGAAACATGCGGTAAAGCTAAAACAGACATGGAGAACGGTAAAAATCCGTCAACTTTACAGTTCAGGTAGCAACTCGGGTAGCAATATTAACAATTCTGTCTAAAAGAAAATTCTGCATCATTCAACAAAAATTTTGCGTCATTCCTCCATGTTCCATCAGATCTGCTCCATGTGTTCACTGTCCTGCTGTTCTCTAGCTGGTTACTGCAGTGCGGCTCCATCTAGTGGCACAGATGTGTAATGACAACAGAAAGTCCAGTCCTCCATTATAAAACAAATTCAGTTCTGTGACCCATTTTTTCATTTCATATTTTTGATCCAAGTCTAAAATTGAAATATAAAAAACAGCCTTTTTTTTTTTTTGGTTTTTTTGTGTTAGATTAAAAAAACAAAAAACAATAAATTATCACTTTTAAATTTTTTTTTTTTTTTTGATTGACAATTGAAAATGGAAAGAATGAATTATACACAGATTGGTAAAGTTACTGAACTTTAACATGGACATTTTCATTTTAAAGTTCTCCCAGACAGAGGATTCAACAGAAACAAGGTTATTTGTAACAACTGACAAGTTGAACTCCCCGTTAAAAGTTTCTGCTGTTACCTCAGAAATTACCTGTTTTAATGTTCTGATTGTGCTGAGACACAATCATTTTGTTGGATTTTGTTTGTAGACTTTTTTTTTATTTTTATTTTTTTAAAGATATTTTTATTAGATTTTTCAATAAACAGACAACAACAACATTCAAAATAGATACATACAAAAAGCAAAACAAAACAAAGACAAGCTGGGAGCAAAACAAAAAAGCAAGTAGTTGGATAAGAGGATGTGATAATTCCAGGTACCTTAGAAAAGTACAAAATAGAGTAACTTACAATTCCAATTTATAATTGACATTGGGAACCCATTACAGGTATGGCTAGGGCCCATATAAATGCTCTAGAGATAATAGCAGATATGTTTGCATCAGTATAGTCCAGAAAGGGTCTCCAAATTCTATAAAAGACATTGGTTTTTGTATGTAGGTCAGAAAGTCCAGGGGTATATATTCCACTACAGTCCTGTGCCATCCCACAACCGAGGGGGCTTTGTCCGAAATCCAGTGAAGTAAAATATTTTTCCTGGCACAAAATGTCAGAACATTGTACAATTTTTTCTGGTGCACATCAGTCACACGATTGCTGGGAAGACCCAGGAGGAGAGAGACCGGGTCAAGGTCAAGCTCCCTTTGAATTTCAAATAGAACATCTGTCCAATATTTTTGTATTTTAACACAAGACCAGAGACAGTGAGTAAGATCTCCAATCTCTGCTCTGCACTCAAGGCAAAACGGAGAGACATCCTTTCTAAA
The DNA here is from genome assembly GCA_018398805.1 of Hirundichthys speculiger. Lineage (NCBI taxonomy): Eukaryota > Metazoa > Chordata > Actinopteri > Beloniformes > Exocoetidae > Hirundichthys > Hirundichthys speculiger. The sequence continues at coordinate 59,479 of JAGFBZ010000342.1, read as the reverse complement.
TCTGGAGAGGCGGTTTGGAGCAACATGTGCTCTGTGCAATATCTTGAGCTGTAACGCTCATGCAGGGGCGCCGCTAGGGATTTTGGGCCCCATGAAAAGAATCTTTACCGGCCCCCCAACACAACGGCAAAATTTGTTGATGCTGTTTTTGATCATCATTAGGGGCCTCTCTGGGCCCCCCTCAATCATGGGCCCCTATAATCCGTATCCTTTACCCCCCCTTTTCGGCGCCCCAGCGCTCATGTCCTGTTACAGACCGTGATTTTCTTCGCCCCATCCCAGATATCCTCCCACATCTCCTCAGTTATCACTACACCCAGTTCTCTCTCCCAGATCATACCCAGCGTCCGAGTATTTGCATTTGAGCAATCCCTCAAACTGTTATAAAAGGCACTAATGGAAGCTTCCCCATCAGCGAGAAGAACTTTTTTCTCAATTTTTGTCGCATTCATATCAGTAAGCAGTGACGTGTCTTTCATGATAAAGTCTCTGATCTGAAAATAAAGAAAAAGATCCTTTCTAGCTATGTCATATTTCTCTACAACCTGGTTAAAAGACATGAGGACATTACCATCAAAGAGATCACCCAAAGAAGAAAATCCCTTAACCGTCCAGCGTCTGAAAGCTGTATCTGAGGTCCCTGGAAGGAAGTCAGGGTTGTCAGTGATTGGGGTGAAGACAGACGTACGACCTGGTCTCCCTACCACATGCTGCGTAGTCCTCCATGCTGTAACAGCATTGACTGTAACTGCGTTGCTGCACTGCTCTTTAATAGATTTCAGTTTGGTAATAAAAAGTAAATTTTTAAGAGGACAATTAGAAAGAGACTTCTCGATGTCAAGCCATATTGAGGTGACGTCATCTTTAATCCAGTCAGCTATATATCTTAAATTGGCAATCAATTGGTATTTTTTAATATCTGGGAGGTCTAATCCACCCATAGCACTTGGTAATTGCAACACTGACATCCTAATCCGCAGTCTGCGTCTGTTCCATATGAAGGAACTGAACCAACCATTTAGGTTTTTAATTATTTTATGATTGAATAAAACGGGGATCATTTGTATTGGGTAGAGTAGACGTGGGAGGACGTTCATCTTTAGCAGTGAGACTCGACCCAGCCATGATATAGGAAGACTGTCCCATCTCTCTAGATCCTGTCTGATTTTATCAAAGAGCGGATTGAAGTTGGTGTGAAACATCTGATTAAATTGAGGCGTGATAAATACACCTAAGTATATAAAGCCAGTGGGGGACCATTTAAATGGGAACGGATTGGGGTTGTCTGGCAGCTGCTGCAAAATACCCAAAGGCATCGCCTCGGACTTGGAAAAATTTATTTTGTATCCAGAAAATGCAGCAAACAGGGAGATAGTCTGAATTAGACATGGAACTGACACAGAAGGGTTTAACATAATTAATAAAACATCATCTGCATATAATGTAATTTTATGCGATTTTCCGCCGATATCAATTCCAGTTATTAAAGGGTCTCGCCTAATAGCTTCTGCCAGGGGTTCGATTGCTGCTGCAAACAACAGTGGAGACAGAGGACAACCCTGTCTATTGCCTCTTCGGACTGCGAAATTTGTGGACCTCAGTCCATTAGTTATGACTGCAGCCAATGGCTGGGTGTATAGAACCTTCACCCACTTAGTGAAGTTATCGCCTAAGCCAAACTGACCAAGTGTAAAAAATAAGTAGGGCCATTCAACGCGATCGAAGGCCTTTTCCACATCTAGGGAAACCACAAGACCATTTATTGCCTGATGTTGAGACGGCTGGATAATATTTAATAGCCTTCTAATGTTGTTATATGAGTTACGACCCTTAATGAAGCCAGTTTGGTCCTCTTTCACTATGGTTGGTAGAAGGCCTTCCAGCCTTCTTGCTAATACTTTGGATAAGATTTTTAAATCTATATTAAGTAGCGAAATCGGCCTATATGAGGCGCATTCTTCCGGGCGCTTCCCTTTTTTTAAGAATTAAAGAAATATTGGCTTCTCTCAGTGATGGTGGGAGAGTGCCAATGTCAAATGAGTAATTAAACATATACACCATGGGTTCTAATAGGAGATTTTTATAAAACTCGGTACCAAGGCCATCATTGCCTAGTGCCTTCCCTGTCCGAAGATGTTGAACAGCCTCACGTAATTCAGCCACAGAGATCGGAGCATTTAAAACAGACTTCTGGTCCTGAGATATAGTTGGAAGATCAAGTTTGGAGAAGAAAGCCTCATTAATATTTCAGCGTCATTGGCCTGTTCTGATTGGTATAATTTTGTAAAAAAGTTCCTGAAAGCATCATTAATAACTTTAGAATCAGAAGAACAAGAACCTGTCCCATCTAATATAGACCCAATGACCCTTTTTTTCCTAGCTAAGTAAGCTAAGTATCTACCCGGTTTATCACCATGTTTAAATAATCTTTGTTTTGCATAGCCTAATTTTTCCCCTGCCCTCTAAGTTAACAATTAATTAAATGTGGAACGAATAGCAGAGATTTCCTTCAATTTAGCTGCTGTAGGTTTCTTGACATATTCTTTCTCTGATATATCAAGTCTTTTTTCCAATAAAACTTGCTGTTCTAAATTTTTGCGTCTTTTGCTAGTAGTGTGAGAGATGATTAACCCCCTAGCAACGGCCTTAGAGGTCTCCCACAGCAGAGAAGGATTGCTGGTGATGGGGAGTTGATGGAGAGAAATAGCCTAAATTCTGAGGTGAAATATGACATAAATTTGTGATCTTTTAAGATTGAAGTGTCCATTCTCCACCCTACCGATTTTTTGTTAAGTTCTTTAATTGTAATGTCTAAATAAAGCGCGGCATGATCAGATATTAAAATGTTTCTGATTGTACAGGAGGCCACTGATTCTATAAACTGTTTTGGGGTGAAGAAATAGTCAATCCTTCTGTAGCATCTGTGAGGATTAGAAAAAAAGCTATATTCTTTATCTACAGGGTGTAATGTTCTCCATACATCCACATATCCCAAGTCCTCGAAAAGACCAGCAATTTGTTTCGACTGTTTCGACAGGGATAGAGCACCCAAAGGAAATCTGTCCATCAATGGATTCATGAGACAGTTAAAGTCTCCTCCTACTATAGTGTTCTCCACTGCAAGATCAGACAGCTTTACAAATGCATCATTCAAAAAATTAAGGGGATGACATGGGGGACAGTAAACATTTAAAATAGCTAGTTCCTCTCCATGTAAGGAGGCTGTAATAAGTACAAACCGCCCATGGTTGTCCTTAATACACTTCGACACTTTAATTGGTAAGTTTTCCTAATTAGAACTGCCACCCCTCTGCTTTTGGTAGTAAAAGATGAGAAATAAATTTGGTCGAAGCCACATTGTTGCAGTTTTAAATGCTCCTCATCATTTAAGTGTGTTTCCTGCAACAGAGCGATGTCAATTTTTTTCTTTTTTTAAAGATAACAATACTTTCTTTCTTTTGATGGGCGAGTGGCTTCCTTTAATATTCCACGTACACAATCTCAGTGTATTACCTGCCATAACCCTTTGCAAACAAAAACGTATAAGCTCCCAAATGCATTGCAACATCCATAATGATTGTGCACCTGATTGCTACCCAGCTGTAAAACAAAAAAAAAGACAACATATAATACAAATAACAGATGTGCCAACAGCACTAACGAGAAACCTTCCCCACGTGATAACCAGGGGATTACCATAACCTTTTCCATAACTGGACTTGGTGAACTTCCTGTACAGCTCCAAGTTCAAATAACATCACTAGAGTGATATAAACATCCACATTATGACTGAATAAACAGACCGAGCGCACCCCCCATACACACACTCACTAAAATATAAACATTACTTTATCAACCAGACATAGTCACCATTACCAAAGAGTTATAGGGCATAAAAATACATAAATAAACATTCTGAACTGTTTAATGACAAATCAGTTAACCATTTCTGCTCATCATTACTATTCCTGTCCTCCTAAGATCTGCTTATAAGTAATCATGATCAGTTTGTGGTTGTCCTCCCCAACAAGAGAAGAGGCTTAGGCAGGTCCGGTGGATGCTTCAGTCTAATGATATACAATTATCCACTTTTTTCTTTTTCTTTTTTTTCCTTTTAGAGGACACAAACTTAAATGGCTCAGTTAAATAGTTCAGTAAACACACACACACACAAAAAAAAAAAAGGGTGTGTGTGTGTATATATATAGAGAGAGTTAAAATAAAATTCAAAATATATAATCTCTGAATCAGCTGCCCATAAACGTAAACAAATCAGCTGGTGACTCACGTGTAGTCTATCTGAGTGCTTTCGTTGACACTCAGAGTGAGTCGAACACTTTGGTAGGCCCGCCGTGGATTATTTTCAGCGTAGCCGGGTAGAGTATCATATATTTGGCTCCGATGTCCCTCAGGCGTTGCTTCACACTATCAAAGCATTTTCGTTTCCTGCACAACGGCAGCTGGCAGATCCTGAAAAACATGATGGTCGATTCCTGGTACTTCACGGTCCCGCTGCGTCTTGCAGCGTCCAGCATCCTCTGCATATCCGCAAAATTGTGGAATCTGATGAGGACGGGTCGGGGTCGCTGGTTGGACCCTGGTTTCGGAGCTAGCGTGCGGTGAGCTCTTTCAATCTTCAAACGGCCTGTTTTCGTTTCCAGCCCGAGCAGGTCGGGTATCCAGCCCTCGAAGAACTTAGCTGAATGATTACCCTCCACGTCTTCTGGTAAGCCAATGAGCCGTATATTTTTACGCCTGCCTCTATTCTCGAGGTCATCAATATGGTCAGCCATGCTTTGAATTTGTTTCTCGAGTGCCTGAATCCTCGACACCGCTTGTTCGGAGTTGTGTTCAACCGCAGAGATCCTGCTCTCTGCCTCGGTGACCCGCTCGTCAAACTTTTGTAGTTCCACTGCATGGGCCTGCAGCGTTTGGGATAATGGTCCCAGCTTTTCATCAATCACTTCTGTTATATATAGCTGTTATTTCCTGAATAGTTTGACGGAAAGCCGGGTCAAGTGTGTCACCATGGCCGCTAGCTAGCGGGTGTTCATCCTCCCCTGAGGGGGGGGTAGGCGAGCTAGCACCGGCTTCTGGTCTGTTCGCCTTCATCGATTTCTTACCCTCTTTCAGTGGCATCTTGTCAGGTCGTCTCAAAAAGTAGGCATCAATGCTCATATTAGTTTGCCAAGTACGTAAATAGTCCTGGATGCCAAATTTGACCGAGTTATATAGAAAATATCAGTGTCGTGTTAAGGAGCTCAGAAAAGTCACCCACTTCTTATACCGCCATCTTGGTTCTCACACCGACTTTTTTATTTTTTAATAAAAACAGGATGACATTAATGCCCTAGCAGTGGCAGTAACCTTTATTATATTTTACATTATTTATGATGAGATTTACACTAAATATGTGCTGGTGTTAAAAGTGTTTGAACAACAAATGTTATGACACTTTAGTTCATATGGCAGCAGAACATTTAAATAAAAGTGACTTTTACACTACTTTTGAATTCATTATTTGATTTTGCGTATACAATGGGATCAATCGTGATTAATCAGGGAAATCATGCGATTAATCGCGATTAAAATTTTAATCGTTGCCCAGCCCTAGTTCTTTCACATCAAAGACCGAAAACTCCAATGGTGCCAGTTAAAAAAAAAAAAAAAAAAGTTGCCAGAGATGCGAATAATCGTAAATACACCGAAAAAGTCACTAAGTCGGCAGGATGGCTTTACCGCCGAATTACCACCGGACATCGGCACACCATTTGTGCAGTCAAATGTGTTTTTTTTTCTTTATTTAGTCAAGTCTAGTCAAGCCAGTTGTGTCCAGAGTTTCGGTTTCGGTTCAGATACTCACCGACGACCACCGGCAGGACCTTCATGGCCTTGCGCTCCCTCCCGCTGACCCTGCTGGTCTTGCTGGTCCTCCGTCCTCCCCTCGCGGAGCTGCTCTTCAGGCCGTTGGCCCGGCGGCTGCTTCCCTGCCGCCTCTCTGCGGCCTCGCCGTCCGACACGCTGTCTATCTGAGTCGTCATCGGGTCGCTCTCAGCCAGAACCACGGCCCCACCCTGCCCACCTTCCACCTCAGGTGTCGCACCGGACATCGCCACGGACACGTTGGACGGGGAGGTGGGACTAAGCCCGTCCGGGACCGTGTACACGACCTTCTCTCGACTCCCGGCCGTCGTGGCTTTGGCCCGGCACAGAGCTGAGCCGAGACGCAAAGAGAGACCCTGGCGACCAGCGGCGCTGCCCGCCTTGGACCGGCTCCGGTCGCTCCACTGCCGCAGGCCCCGAAACATCCAGTAGTAGAGGAAGAGCATGACAGGGCAGGGGACGAAGAAGGAGCAGACCGACGAGTACACCACGAAGCGATCGTCCTCCAGCTTGCACACGGACGGATCCCGGTCTGGCACCTGGTTCAAACCGAAGATGACCGGGCTCGCCACGCCCAGAGACAGGACCCAGGTGGCCGTGATGAGAGCCAGCTGGCGAACGCTGAACTGGTTCCGGTTGTACTTTAACGGCACCACCACGGCGATGTACCTGTAGTGTGAACAGGTGAGAGAACGGACCAACGTTAGTGTTGATGACGAGGTTCAGGTGTCCTGCTTCAGGTGAAGAAGACTGCTTTCGTCAGAAGTCACTTATAGGTCTCATCATAAGCATGTAACCTGTGGAGTTCCACAAGGCTCAGTGTTAGGACCAAAGTTATTTATATTTTATATAAATTAAATTTGTACAGTAAGTGATACATTAAAATATGTTTCGTTTGCAGATGATACCAATTTATTTTGTTCTGGAGGGAACATAAAGGAGTTGTAGAAAACTGTAGAAATAGAATTGATGAAATTAACCAAATGGTTTGCTTTAAATAAACTATCGCTAAATGAAAGTAAAACTAAATTTATGTTGTTCGGTGGTAAATGGACTAACATTGAGGTAAAACTGAAGTTAAACAATGTTGAAACTGAAAGAGTATATGAAACTAAGTTTTTGGGAGTAATAATAGATGATAAAGTTTGTTGAAAGCTGTAATGATGTACTAGTACTGATGTTTTATTGTGAATTATTCAGTTAATCCTCTGATTAACAGGTCACACTTGAAAATGAGATCTTGATCTCAATGTGTTTTTACCTGTATAAACAAAAGCTAAATAAAATAAATAAATAAATGATGGTATAGGATAGGCAAAAATAAGCCTTGGGGCTTCAGCCTACTCCTTTTTCGGTTGCTATCTGATAAATTCTTTTGTAAAAACATTTTATTTTTGTTTTTGTTTTTATTTTTGTTTTTAAACTGAAATATAGCATTCATTCATTCATTCAGAGGTGACGTGGGATCACCTGAGTGAAGATGTTCTGCAGCGGTTTTACCGGTGAAGTAATGATCAACACGTTGTTGTTATCAGCAGAAAAAAACAAGACACGGACGCAATGTGATTTTAAAGCAGCGCAAAGAAGCATTTTCCATTTTTAGCTCACTGGCTCCCCCTAAATGCGTGGAGGTAAAGTCAGTCTGACGACTTGTTTGGTCATCTTCTTGGCTACTTTCTTGAGTTTCTGTCAGCTGCAGCTCTGTGAGCTACTTTCATCGTTGTTGATGTGTGATAAAGGTCCGTAAATCACGGCTGTCGCAAAAGATGACCGAGACGGGAGTCTGAGGCTACTTTGGATGACTTTGGCTGCACATGGGGACAAAGACCTAAAGATCTAAAGCTTTGAAGAGGCGTCCTGTGGTTTTAAGGCACTAAAACTGAACCGTTTGGCCATCAGGATCGTTGTTAGGTTTAGCACCGTCTCAACAGTGACGCATGGTGGTGGCAGTATCACGCTGAGGGGCTGCTCAAGGTCATCGGCCGATAAGTTAAACCCTGGGTATCGACGGGTCTCCCATACGGACAGTGACCCCAAACACACCTCAGATAAGTTACAACGTGGCTCAAGGACAATAAAGTGAAGGTAGTGGTATTCCTCATCTTTACTTTTGGACATTAGCTATAAGGGTCATTCTACACAAACGTCTACTTTTGACATGTCATCATGACTAAAAATTAATTTCTTTTTCTGGTCTTTAAAATTATACTACATTATTACTACACTAATTGGCTATGAGAACATGCATAAGGTCCACCTTAATGGCTTTTTGCCTTTTTTGTATATTTATTTCAAGATTTCGTATACCATTTATTTGTCAATGGTGTTACCTCACCTCATTTTGGAATAAAATCAACTTTTATTACATATTAATTCTCAACTTCTTTTGCACATTAAATCACAGTAACTGTACAAAAATGATGAGGCTAATTATTAAGAGATTATTATTTTATTTCTTTTAGAAATGTTTGTTAGAACTGTGTTCGAATGACATTTCTTCAGTTTTTAAACTGTCTTTACTGTAAAAATGAAATTGTAATTGAAAACAGCTAACTTGAAGCAATAATGAAATATTGTAAATGTGAACTCTTAAGTACAGAAAAATTAAACTGATTCAAAATCCCTCCCATGACAAATTTTACACGTTTTGATATGATGTTCCCAAAAATGCACACGGTGACACCAGTGACATAATGTGACACCAGTGACACTCATAAGATTAAACTCATTTGCAGTCCAAAACACTAATGAGGCACTACACCAAAATATTTCATGTAACAATATAAACAGTAAAAAAACAATAGGTATAAAACACAAGTAAAATATTCTATGTAAAAATGTATCTTTCAACTGAAATTGCAGTCTGTAAACGTGACACAAACATTAAACAAACTAACTCTTTGGCAAACAAACAAACTCAAATGAAGAACGTGAGTATGTCTATAAATTCATTTTACAGAAGCTGTTCCTTGATGAACTCCCAGAACCGTTTCTCAATTTGGACTGAATGCCGATTCAATTCAATTCAATTCAATTCAATTTTATTTATATAGCGTCTGTTACAATGACAATTATCTCTAGGTGCTTCACAGAGACCCAGAGCATGACCCCCGAGCAAATATCATCAACTAAGATTATATCATTAAATCCAATCAATGATAATGGCAGGTAAAAAACTCCCACGTAGGGAGAAAAAAAACCTTTATACCAAACAGTGGCAAGGAAAAACTCCACTTTAAGAGGAAGAAACCTTGAGCAGGACCTGGCTCATATGGGGGGACCTTCCTGCCGAAGGCCAGCCGGGTAGAGAAAGAAAAGAGGGGAGACAGGACAGAGAGAGGATGTAGGACAGAGAGAAGATGGAGGACAGAAAGAGGATGTAGGACAGAGAGAGGAGAGCACAGAAAAAGTAAAAAATAATAATAAAGAAGTAGTGGAATTGTTGTAGGGTGAATGCAAACGGGCTATGGAGGGCCCTTGGGCGTGTGGTCAGCGTAATGAGCCATGATAGGCTCTTGAGTATCAGTAATGTGTGGGTGGGGTGTAACAAACTCTGAGAGTAAGGTGAATGCAACAGGCTATGGAAGGCCCATGAGAGTCTGGTGAATGCAACAGGACTCAAAGTTCCCCTGTTCAGTGCCAGGGGTTCTGGTATTAGGCACATGACCTGACCATCCTCGTACCAGGTCACATCATCTCTCGGGCTTGGCCAGTAGAACATATTAACTCCATTGGAGTGCATGCATTTCACTTGCACACTGCCCTCCTCCACCTGTAGAATGATGCTAGGGTAAGGGGTGTTATCGTACTGGACAACACACCATTGTCCACAAGGGTGAGGTTCAATGACAGTGGGCCTGAACTCATTGCTTGGGTGACTGATTGCTTCCTCCAAAGGTACAAGAGCAACTTCCTGCAGACAGTAGCATTTTTTGTGGTTTAATCTTAACCTTGACCTGAGGGGTGGTGTATCAGGTGTTGATGGAGGGGTCAATGGTTCTGCACTATTCTGTCCATTGGTCCTTGATCTTTCCCTGCACCTCTGCTAGCGAATCCTCCATTCCTTACGTTGAGCTCTCTTATTCCTTTCAGTTAGCTCACTGATTCTCTTCCTCTTTCCTGTTTCAATGTCTCTGACATAGCTTTCTTTCTTTTTCTGTAAGTATTCCTGTCTGCGTTGAGGGTCAGCATCCCTACGCTCTCTGTACCGCCTCTGCTTCTCAGCTGCACTCAGCTTAGCCATAGCTGTCTAAACAGGGATTCACAGTGACACAAAATGTTATTATATCGATTAAATATATGAATATAACATTATATATGCAAATCAACTCAATAATAAATATGAATAGGAAAATAAACAAAGACTATCTACATATAGTTATCAAAGTCACTGGAGTTACCCATCAGGATGGTAACACCAGTGACATCTGTCATAAAAAATCTATTTTACAAGATGGCTGCCACAGAGAATCAAACCACATGTTGACATTCATGAAGTACTCACTTAATTGTACATAATTTAAACAATTTTTATTCTTCCATGTTCATTTCCCAAATATTAAAGTAGGTCATACCAGTGACTTACACTATAGCTTCGAAGAAAATCTTAGGGTAAATTATTCAAATTTATGAAAAATTAAAAAGGACATTGAACTCACCATGTGTCTCTCTTCCTTTATCCTCAGAGAGGAAGCAAAATAACTTCCTGTGATGTCATCACCATGTCGTTGTATGTCAAAATAATAGTCTTTTGTCATGCAGTAACCCCAGTGACGTGAATCCAAGGGACGTACACATTTATTATGTTTTTTTATAATATTTATTTGCAATATTGTGATTTATTTTTTTATTGTGTGATATATTGGGCATGTATGAACACATAACTGCATTTGTGCTAATAAAGTATATGTTTTTCATTTAAAAATAAAGCCCTTAATTTCTCAGCATGGCCGTAGGGACAGCCATTTTGGTCATACTTGGAAAAACATTAAAATGATTAAAAAGAAATAATGTCTAATTAGTGGTTCAAAAAGGTATAATTGTTCAAATATCATATTGTTTTGTCTGGAATATAATTAAATCCCTAAATTTAATTATTTTTACAACGCAACTGGCCTGTAAAGTCTAGGGACAGAAAAGTGGACGTTTCTGTAGAATGACCCATAAAATAAGTTCCTCTCTTTTCTAAACTGTTGGTATAATTCAGGATGCAGCTGTGAAACACCTGTGCAGATGCTTGTTTCGTCTAGTTTTACTCTGATTATGATTCGAGGGTTGTTTTTTCCCCTCATGCATGCATGCAAGGAGTTCAGTTAAAATTTTATAGTGTTCAAGTGTCGACTTAATATTCAGCGTCATTCAGCGGCGTCTGCTTGTTACTTTTAAATTTAGACTGTAGCTCTCAGTAGTAAAAATACCTTTGTCTCAGTCATGTTTGACTTGCTGAGGTGTTTCATTACATTTTCTCAACACGTTAAAGCTGTTGATTGGGTCCATTAGCAACTGTCAAACACAAAAATCTGGATATCAACTCTTTGCATCTTTTTAAGTCTTTTTCCTTTAAAACTTTGATTTATTTTAGACATTTTGAATTCTCGTTTGTGCTGCTTAAAGTCTTCATCAAACAAAGACTTTGCATCAAAACTTTCTAACCCTGAGTGTTTACTGGAAAACGTAAAGCCCTCCACTGAAACATTTTACTTTTTAGAAACCTTTTGAGAGGTTAAACCGATTTTGGTCTTATGTTTATTGGTATTTTTTAAATATTGTAATCGGAGCCGTGCAGACATTTTTGGGGTCAAGTGCTCAAACCACGAGCACTTAAATCATGTAAATGACTTTTTTTTTTTTTACTATAATATAATATTAGAAAAATAACTAATTTCACAACATTGCAACTTTTTGACATAAAATAATAATTCTATTTCCTAAAATTTAAAAAAATTGTTTAAAAAAAAAAGCTAATTTCACAATTGTTGCAGTTTTATGATAAAATCTAAAATTTCCCAAAATCTTGACTTTTTATCATCAAAACACATTTTTTTGTTGTAAAATTGCAACTTTTTTAAACTACACACTTCTATTGTAAAACTCACAAATTGTTGTAATAAAATTGCAACTCTGGCAAAATTGCAGTTTTTAACATCATATTGCAAATTTTCGTCATAAAATAATGACCTTTGCAAAATTGCAACTTTTTGACATAAAATTATGACTTGATGTCCTAAAATCAAACATTTTTTTGAAAAAATAACAATATTGTACTTCTGTCTATATCTATATATATATATATATATATATATATATATATATATATATATATATATATATATATTTTTTTTTTTTTTTTTTTTTTTTTAAATAAAATTCCAATTTTGCAAAATTCCAACTTTTTGACATCAAATCATGATTTTTTTTTCTTTTTTTTTATCATAAAAACACAAATCATATAAAATCACAACTTTTGGCCAAAAAAATCCAAATCACAAAATTGCGACTTTCATATAGAATTTTAGTTTTTGTTTCAAAAATGACAAAACCACGAGTCAAGAAAATCACAAGTTTTTTTAATCTACTACTTTTCGCTCTGCAGAAAGGTCGAAAACTCGACCGGCTGAATCAGCGGCGCCTCTACGGCGAGAGCAGGTGGACTCACCTGTCCACGCTGATGGCACACAGGTTCAGGATGGAGGCCGTGCACAGCATCACGTCCATGGTCATCAGGGCGTCGCAGATGTAGGTGCTCAGGGTCCAGGTTCCCCCCAGGAACTAGACGCAGAGAGTCCCCGGTAAATGATCACACCACAGCCACCGACAGCTAAACCAAACCCGCGCCACCGCGACGCCCCGCCCACCTCAGAGTAGACGTAGAGCGGCAGCACCAGCACGGCCAGCAGCAGGTCAGCCACCGCCAGGCTGATGATGAAGTAGTTGGTGGCGGTCTTCAGCGAGCGCTCGGTGAGCACGCTCAGACACACCAGAACATTCCCCAGGATGATGATGAGGATTAAGGGGATGCCGAGGACCAGGGCCAGGTAGTTGTAGTCCTTCAGGTGCGTCTCACCTGGAGGGCTCCCAGATGTCACATTGTCCATGATGGAGAGGCTGAACGCAGCTGCTGGTCTGCACTCAACATCTGGAGAGGACAGAGTTACTGCGGACACACGTACATGTCGACTGTGGATGGTCGGCGTGCGGCGTACCTGTTCCAGGTGTTGATTCAGGTCTGCTTCAGTCTCAGAAGGTCGACGGGCTCTGTTTGTTTGCTCCAGATGTTTCCCTTCTCTCATCATCTTCTGCCTGATGGTCGTTGTCACTACTCTCAGTTCATGACTGCAGGTGAGAGACACAGATCAACAGGTGAGCAGAGCACCTATAGAGTCAGGATTACTCCAGATCCTGCATCCTGGCATCCTCCTGAACCAGAACCCAGGATACTTGCACCCCCTGTTGAGGCAGCGACTTACAGCTGAGAACCGTTTCTTTAGATCTGCTGGTTCATCCATCCATTATCCAGACCCATTAGGGTTAGGGTTAGTCCATCACACGCGGACAAACGACCACTCAGTCACTCCTACGGGCAATCTAGAATCATCAATCAAGCTAATATGTAGGGTTGGGCATCGAAAACCGGTTCCTGTAGAGAACCGGTTCTCTACAGGAACCAGTTCTCTACAGGAACCGGTTCCAGTTGTAAACAACATAGGCGCCCACCAGGTTCAAACGCTCCAAAGTTTGGCTTCACTTCACCAAAGAAAGATGGCAACAAGGCAACTAGCAGTCATTGTAAAGTGGAGATAACAGCGTTGGGAGGGAACACGGCTAACATGCAGAAACATTTGAACACACAACATGTGATAACGAGTGTCGTGTTTTTGACACTTCGGACTGATGGATCTCAACCCAGCAGCAGTAGCCAAGCTAAGATCACCTCTGGTAACTCTGGTAAGTAGCTATCCCACTGCCTATGTGCCTCTTTGTAAAACACGCTATAACATTAACGCTATGCTATTAAACGAATGCCTTCTGCATTACATTTAGAAGATGACCATGATGAGAGAGAGAGTCTGGCTGGTTCAGAGGCTGGAAGACATGATTATTTTACTGCTAAATAATTGTTAATTCTTCATAGTATTTGCGGATTTGTATTATGCACTGTTCCATTGTATTTGATAGTATCTATCGTTCTTTATTGTTATTTTTGAGTGCTTAGTGAGCTCATATATCCTTTTAAAAAAAGATTTTTTTTAATTTCTATTAGTAAAAAATCTGTTAGTAAAATGTTACACATTCTTGTGTATTTGCACAGTTACATATTACAACAGTTAACACGTTATCCAGGCTTTGGGCCTCTTTTGACCTCGCTGTTGAGTTTGTAAGGTCGTGACTTCTAAGTAAAAAAAAATCGATGCAAATAAAACAGTTTGTTCTCCTTTTTCCCCAAATTAGAATCAATAAGAGAATCGATAAAGAATCGAATCGTTAAACAGCATCGATAATGGAATCGGAATCGGAAAAATCTTATCAATTCCCATCCTTACTAACATGGCAGGAAGCTGGAGTACCTAGAGAACTTCACACTGTAAGGCCCCCACCAGGGTTCAAACCAGGAACCTTTACTGTGAGGCAACAGTGCCGACCACCAAGTCATCTCTGCCTTTTCACACTTGGCTGCAACCGTAAACCAAAGATCTTGGCTTGATGACACCAGCAGGACCACATCATCTGCCAAAATCAAAGGCCGAAGTGAACCTCTTCCGTCACGTGGACCAAACTCTCGCTTTATTTGACCCCGACTGACTAAATACCCCAAGCAACGTTGTCAAATGACTTCGTCTCCAAGTCTACAAAACACAGTTGGATAAACTGCCAAATAAATGCAATAACCTGCCTAATTCAGTACTGCACAGCCAGAAGTTGGCATTGTTCTGAACCTGAGGATCAGGACCTTCAGGACTCTTAGCACCAGCACCGGAGGCCGGAGGGGTTTCTGACAGCCACGTGAATCCAGACACAGCGAAGGAGGAAACGGTTCGAATCAGCAGGATGATTCTGGGTGATGTGTCTTCGAGGACAGAGGTCTTGATCTGTGCCCTGATGGATGTTCGACTGCAGCTCCAGACTTCGTTATGATCTGTGACTCAATCAGATCGACTGTGGATGAGCTCCACCTTCGTACTGTCGTTCTTGTGATCCTGTTGAGGCACTGTGTATTGTGCGGTTCGTGTCGCGGGTTACATAAGGAAGCAGCAGCAGCTCGTATTAAAGGTCAGCGGTATTGTTTCGTGAAGTGCCTCCTCTCAGAGCGAATTGGATCCCAGAGCTGCTCTCTTCCTGCGCCGCTGCTCTCCAGAGAAGCTTCACCGTTACCATGACGGCACCGACATGCAAACAGGAAAACCTGCCTGAAAAGACCCTCAGAGACTCTCAGATCCTGGTTGTGATGAGCAGATGAAGCGCCGGAGCGGATTCAGCCTTATTCAGATCTAATCAGAGTATCTGTCAATGACTTGCAACAAGATACAAACCAGACGACCTGATCCACATGTTCTTATAATAACCAAACTAAATGAGTCAAAAATAATAAAGCTTGTATGTCTTATTATTTTGTATTATATTGTACAATTTGGTTCTGTTGTTCAGTCCATCTGGTTTTGCTTTGGTGCTCTGTGAACTTTTTTTTTTTAGTTCCTGCTCTTTTGTGTCTTGACATCTGCTTGTTTGAGGTCGTCCCGTTCTTTATCCAGCATCCCCGAGTTTCTGAGCACTTCCGGCGCTCAGCGCGAGAAGATTTGGGGTTTGTTCATGAGAACGAGGGGTCTTCTTCACTAGAGGTCTTCGGAACGACCCGGAAACCCGAGGTCGCGACCCGACCGGAGTCAGGTCTCGGGTCCATTCACAAGACGTGACTCCGGGTTTGGGTCGGAATCGGTACAGTTAGTTATTCCATTTCCTCCCTTAACCCTCAAGCTCAACCCTCGAAAGTAAATGTAAGGGCTATCTCGTGACTTAGAAATGAGACACCCCTTGAGTGCATTTACGTCTTCAGACTGTGGGGGGCGGCCTTACGCCAAAGCTACATCCAGTCTGTCACGAAAACGACAACAACGAAGAAGGAGAAGAAGATGTAGAAGAAGAATAAGATAATATAAATATGTATAACGAAGACAGTAAGATAGTTTTATAACATTTATATCTTTATTAACTACGAAAATACATACATTTGTAGCTAGCTTTTTTTGGCGCCAGCCTTTTCAAAGACGTCTTGGCGGAAATAGGCAATGCCTTCTGGGTAGCCCTTACTTCCAAGGATGGTGCCGGAGAATCTCAATATTGAGGGCGATACAGCCCTCAAACTTGTCCCTCAACTTGACTTTCTAAGAATCGGGACAGCACTAGCACTTAGCGGGAATGCGCATTTTTGAGATTGAGGGTTGAGATTGACGGTTAAGGGAGGAATTGGAATTCACCCTTAGTCTCGGGTCCGGTTGTTGCTCTCTGACAGCCTGGGTCTTTACTTTTACTCCAGAGGGGTAAAGATATTGGTGGTGGCAGCCAATGTCAGGATTCGGGGCAGTTTAATTAATTATTCATTAACGACGCGTGTTTGTCATGAAACAATCGTGTTGTCGTAGCGTGTTATTAGCGGTTTGCCTGGCAGCTGTAAAGCACAACGGATCACCAACATGACAATGTCGGATGAGAGAATATGTTCACGACACGTCCTGACCACTGTAGCATTAGCACTTGCTACCAATAGCATCTGTATCTACAAAGAAAAAAACAATGTGGATTTATTGTTGTTTACATCTTCTAGAAGACAACTTTTAGGTAAGAAAATCAAGTTTTATTCAACACTAGACCAGTGTTTCTCAACCTTTTTTCAGGCGAGGCACCCTTTAAATTCATGAAAAATCTGAAGGCACCCCAAACTTCAGATAGGCTATGTGTCGTCAGGCCTGAATTTACTTAACTGTTGTGTCCTATGCTTTTATTATAAAAGATTCCACTGCCTTAGTATTTGAGTATTAATTTAGACAATTATTTATTATATTACATTATTTATTTATTAATTTTGCTTATTTTGCATACTGTCAGATGCGTTTCTGCGGCACCCCGGTTGAGAAATACTGCGCTAGACAACTTTTAACATGAGCAACTATGGGCTGGATTGTCTCGGTTCTATTCAGGTATCTCGGTTTGATTCGTGGTCGGAAAATAAAGACCCAGCTTGGATCGGTTCCGGGGCCAAATATGGGTTCGGAACCTGGACTTGGGGTCGGGTTGGTATTAGGTCGAATTTTCTCCGGTCTATTCGGGTTCAGGTCCGTAAAAGTGGACTTGTGAAGACCTCTATTCTTCACCCAACCCAGAGCTCGTTATCTGACCCTGGACCAGTTTTTCAAAGCATTTCATCGCCACTGGAGTACACGTGACTAGCTCATAGTCGGAGGTGCAGAAAACTTCTCAGAAGTACTTCGAACAGTCTCCAGCTGAATCCCAATGCTGCACAGTGATCTCCCATGATGCCACTGTGCACATTCACAGTGCATCTGACCTTCTAACTGAAGTCATCAGAGTTACACAGAAGGACGTTGTAGCGTGGCATCATGTGAAACATTGAAAGAAATCAACCAGGATGTCGGGAAAAGAATAGTGGACTTTTGTGAGTCTGGTTAGTCCTTGCGTACGATTCCCGGATGCCCAAAGATCCCTCGTTCATCTGTTCAAGCACCAGTGCGCAAGTATCAACAGCCGCCGTGGCGTTCAGGAAGGAAACGACTCCTGTGTCCCAAATGTGCCAAATGAACCCAACAAACAACAACCTTGTAAGGGCGCTGGATGTGACCAGAAACTGGGTATAATTATCCAAAATAAACCTACCGACCTGAAACACCCCTGCTCTAGACTACCCAGGCTAAAGTTTGTAGCCACACGCAGGAGACAAATGCCTCCATTTTTCTGACGATATCCGGTGAGTCTGCTGATGATGCTAAAATTGAAACGCTTGGTCACAATGATTCGTTGTTGTGTTCGCAGGAAAAAGAGGGACCCACGCACCGTCTCAGCTGTAAAGCACAGGGGTGGCGGCATCATGTTGTGGGGGATCTTTTCTGGTACACCTCAATGCAGAGACGGCGTCACAAAGAAAGAAGAATCCACGGATGAAGACAAAAGCCAAAAAGTCAAAGCTTGAGCACAGATGGTCGGATGGTGACCCCTCCCACCCCCCCAGTTGATCAAGGGAGATGTCCAACCCAGACGAATCTGATTCTACTGGAGCCCTCGTCCCGTTAAAAAGGGGTTCTTGCTCTCCACTGTCGCCTCGTGCTCTGGATTAAACCGAAGGGAACAATCGATGCGGTCTGTTGGGTTCCTGAACCGGGCCACCTGCTTTTTACAGCATTGAATTCAAATGCAACAAACTGGATTTGAGTAAAATCAGTTTATCTGGACTGACTCGGTTCTGCTCCCTCAGCAGGGAGCTCCTCTGATTTAGCAGCTGTGGACGTTTACAGCAGCTTCATCGTTAATCCAGCGGCTACGTCGAGCCCACAGAGCGATAAATGACTCAGGAGAGCTCTGGCGAGAGGAACCTCGGCTGTAATGAGAATAAAATCCCACCAGCAGTTATTTATGTTTGACTCATAAAGCCTGTATCTGTCTTTCGCTTCATATTTACATAATTTGTCCATGAGTGCTGTCGCCTGGCAGGCAGCCCTCTCATGATCACGCCGCCATCAGCGGCGTGTTTAATGCCTCCACGACACTCCGGGTCTGTCTCTATGGAGCCCCGGGGGAGCAGAGAGCATGCTGGGAGGCATTAACGGCAGAGAGGCAGGAGAAAATCTTCCATCCCACGCTGACGTTGCAGATGGACGGAGGCGTTTATGGGGGTGTTTTTGGACGAAAGCGCAGCTCTGTTTGTTGTCCAGTTCTGTCATTCGTCCATCTGTCGCTAACAGAGAGGACGCTCAGCTATCACACGGAGATGCACCCAAACAGTGATACGAATATGGAAAAGCACTCAGGGATCCGTCAGCACAGGTGACCAGAACACATCTGCACCTGCCGGCAGGTGACATCTTCTAGAGCAGCCTTTCTCAACCGGGGTGTCGTCAAAAAAAATGACCTATTCTGACATTTCATATACAGTGGTACCTCTACTTACGAACGTCTCTACATACGAAATTTTCAGGTTTTGAATCACCTCAATGGGAAAATATTGCCTCTTGTTACAAAAGAAATTTAAGTTTACGAAAGTCATAAATCCAGTAGCGCTGCTACTCGCAGCTCCCAGAGTTTACTGAACGTAAACATAGCTGTCGGCTCTGTATCTCGGTTTGAAAGCGGTGCGTCCGAGCTGCTCTGCCATTGGCTATCGCTTAGCATCTTCCTGGCATCCCATTGGCTAGGAGGGCCCCTTGTCTGTATGAACGTAACCCAGCAACCCAGATAAACAAACAATTTTTACCTCCACCAAGGAGGTTCTGTTTTTGCTGGCGTTTATCTGTCTGTCCGTGTTCAAGATAACTCAAAAAGTTATGGATGGATTTTGATGAACTTTTCCGGAGTTGTCAGAAATGTAAAAAAGGAAGCACTGATTTCATTTTGGGTGTGATCCAGAAGAAATCCTGGATTCTGGATCACTTTCAAATTTTCGATAATTGTTGCGTTTAGTGGAGGTTTGCGCTCTCTAGAGTGCTTTTATAGTTCTAACATGTATTTCTTACAGGTTTTTATGTCATTTCATGTATTATTTATAATTAATTTTTTTAAAAGTTTGAATTTTGGGAGGCTTGGAACGGATTAGGACATTTACAAAACACGTCTCTACTTAAGAAATTTTCAGGTTACGAAACTACTTCCAGAACTAATTAATTTCGTAAGTAGAGGTACCACTGTATAAATATATGAATGCATACATAAATACATACTTTTTGCCTATGAATGAATAAATAAATAAAATACATAATTGGACATGAAATGAATAATAAAAATATGTTGCACATGCCCATTTCCCAATGTTAACAACGTCAGTACGGGGTCAGCGTAAGGTCAACGTGACTGCCCAGTTAGCTTATGTCGTAATATCATTTAACCGCTGGAATTTTATTTCACAGATAGCAAAGAGAACTTTTTAGCAGCATCATGGATGGTTTTCTAAAAAGAAAAGCCCCACAGGAACGGAACATCACAGAGGAGCCGACTTCTTCATCAAGCCTTCATCCACCAGCTCTGAATCTGCTCCATAGGTACCAAAGCTAGCTGCTAGCGATGACGGCTAAAAAGAGGCAATACAAGGATGATGGATGGAAGCAAGCACATCACGGATGAAAAGAAGCTTTCCTGCTGAGGCCTACTCTGGTGCAGTTATCCTGTTCAGGTTATTTAAACTAAATAAACGGGACGTATGCATTTACAGTCGGAGCGATGCAGTGTGGCTTTGGATTATATTTTACTCTGGGTCGTCGTGAGATTTTATTCACTTTTGAAAGGAGTCGTGACTGAAAAAAGTTTGAGAAAGGCTGGTCTAGGAGCTGTTTTAACCTGTCAACCCTTTGTCTAATCTTCACACTCTGACGAAGACAGCGCGGGTTGAGTTGTCTCACGGTGACGACTGGCTCGCTCATGTGACGCTTGGACGGGCGTCGTCTAGTTTCAGGGAAGGTTTATCGGCAAAAAGCTCCCAGAGAAGTGAACAACGGAACGTTCCAGAGTGGAGCGGCCGTTGACGAGGGAATCTTCGCTTTAAACTGTTCCTGGTCTCAGAGTTTTCTCTTAACTAGACATCAGTTATGCAGCAAAACGGAGCTAAATCTGCCTCCTCCATTCAACTCCCGAAGGGGCGAGACTTGTAGTTGTCTTTCTAGAAAAACCTGGATCTCTTTACAAAGAACTCCAAAATGTATTCTCTTTATATTTAACTTAACTATTATGTTGACGATCTTTGCTCAAGAAACACAAATGTTGCTCTGTTCTTTATGGGAATGCCTCGTGGCTCCTGCGATGGCGACGGAAATGTCCTTTGGAGTTACGATCTCCTTGAAAACAGGTCTCCCAGAATCCCCGCAGTTCACGACCACAGGTGAGGGTAGGAACATGGGCTGACCCACCCAGGTACGCCGGTGCTCCATTCTTCCCTCATTTGTGAGAAAAACCGCCAGACACTTGAACTCCTCCAGACACATCACCCCCAGCTCAGAGGAGACACTTCGCCCTTTTCCAGCTCAGAGCCACGCCCATATCTGCTGATATGTGCGGATTATCATCCTCGCTGCTTCACACCTGGCTGCGAACCGCTGATGGTTGTCTCAGCAACACAGCAGACGTCCCGAGAAGCGGGTTTGTTTCAGGTGGAAATTGATTTTTCATGCATAACAAGAGTAGAGGTGGAGCCAGGATGGATCCCTGAGGGACGCCCTTCATAAAACCTCTTTGATCTGCCCAGTGATCATTTCCAAACCTCCGAAGAGTTCGAACAGTTTTCACACCACTGTGACTTTCCTCCTGGATTGCGTGATCCTACTACGTCAGAAGACTTAGACCAGACCATCTCTGCTCAGTCTCACCTGACTGGACGCCCATCAACTCGTTCTCAAGGTCAATGCGAGTCTGGCAATGACCCACCAACAAGAGCCAGGTGTGTTTGAGACATCTGGAGCACTCAGGACCGTGGCTGGTGAGGACCAGGATTAAAGGACACAGATTTAGAAAAGAAAAGACTAAATAACCATGTATAGAAATTCTTTTAATTATTCAAAAGCTATTTGAGAACTTTAGGATGGAGAGCTTGGGGACAAGCGTATAATACAAGAGCTCAGGGCTGCAGGGTCACGTTTGAAAATGGCAGCTCATAAAAGTGGGTTTTCCATAAAGAAGAACAGTCTTTAATGAGGACCAGAACACTGAACAGTCAGAGATGGAGATGTAAAATCAGCCGCCGGCTCTAAAGAGAGGAGCTCCAGACCGGCCATTTCTCTAACGACGGAGTCCGAAACCAGGACTGGAATTCAAACAAAGCGAGTGACTGGCGGAGAGATCATCTGATAGCTGAATAACAAGCGTCTGAATCAAAGATTGTCTTCTGAGTCCTGAACTTTGTGTGGCGGAAACTCCGCATCACTGTTGTTTCCAGCTGAGAGTTTTATAACTTTCAGATCCAAGAGTTTTATTCAAACGATTGTTTGAAGCTTCTGGAAGGAAAAGATCAGTTTTGGTTTCATAATAGATCTGCATTCTTGCATAATTGTTATTCTTATCAAACTCATTAAATCAGTTATTTCGACTTGTAACTCTGTTTTTCCTAAACAGAACATGATTGTCACCTATTTTACTATAATCTGATTATAATTATAACTAATTACTTCTTCAGCAGGAAGGATACAGGTCCTGTTCGAGGTTTCTTCTGCTTAAAGGGGAGTTTTTTCTTTCCACTGTTTCTTTAATTAGGATTTAATAATATCACTTTAGTAAAATAATACTTGCTTGGGGGTCATGATTGTATTGTAACAGAAGCAATACGAATAAAGTTAAACTGAATTAGTTGGGATCTAATCAGCGGTGGCGACTTCAGGTTGGGTCCAGTCGGACTGTTGATGGTGTGAAAGACATTTTAGACGTTACAGTAAGGTTTTAAATCACATAAAGGTTGTAACCTTCCAATTTTAGGTCTCTAATAAGAGGGTCCACCTGTTAATTACTGCTTAAATAAGTTTGGGTTTCCGAAGTGCTCCTAGACAAACTGAGGGACAAAGTCTCACCAGTGTGTCCTGACTGGTCCCGGAGTCTCCTACCGGTTGGTGTCCAGCCAGATGTCCAAACCTCTGTCTTTGGAAGTAAGACAACGTCATAACAAAATCCTTCTAAAGCCCAGCAGAGTAAGGATGAAGACGCACCAGCAGCTCATTCACAAAAATTTTTGTCTTCGAGTCCCGTTTCTCTGGTTCTGTGCGGAGCTGCAGATGCTGAACATCTGGAACAATGAAGTTGTGGTGCTTTGAGGTCACGTTACACAGAGGGAGCATATAATCCATAATCCATCCGTTAATAAACATCATCAACTGCATCTGTCACGTCTAATTCCCAGTAATCTGACATCCAGAGGACAAACTCACAGCTGGGCAGAGGTCAGCCTCACGTTTTCAAAATAAAAGCTTCTTCCTTCTTCTCTTTCTGAATGTTCACCAGCAGCTCAGTCTGATCAGTCATTGATCACATGGACGGTCTGGTTGGACATCCTTCACTCAAACTGGACCTCCTTTAATGGCAAAAAACACTCAAAGCTGAAAAGCACGAACTTCAAACGATAATCGAAGAGAAACGGCGTCAGAACCTCAACTAACTCCCACTAACACCTGGCCTCTGTCGTCAGGTGTGAAGGACGCCTTCTGCATTCAGCCGCACGTCAAACGGCTCTGCACCTGTTCATCAGCGATGTCAACATCTACGGGTGGATGCTAGAGATGCGCGGTTGAACCGCGTACCCGCGGGCGGAGCGGATAATCCGCATATCGGGCGGATGACTCGTCAAAAAATAATACTTTAACTAAATTCGGGCGGGTTGCGGTTGAAGCACTCAAATAATAATAATAAGAAAAAATATTTTACATATCATTAAAAAAGGATGGCGGGTCGGTTCGGTTTTGAAAATTGGTGAAAAAACGTTCCTGCAAATGGATAGCGGGCGGATAGAGATTTTAAGAAGCGGTTGCGGGTTGAAATATACGTCATCCGCGCATCTCTAGTGGATGCGCCACCTTCCTGGGCGGATACGCAACTTTCCCAGATGGATGCACCACCTTCCCGGGCGGACGCGCCACTTTCCTGGGCGGGCGTGCCACCTTCCCGGGTGGACGCGCCACCTTCCCAGGCTGTGACAATGAATGCGACCAGACAAACCTCCTGTGACGTCACTCGTATGTTTTCTGTGGTGATTTTGAAGCCTCCGTTTGGATCGAGGAGCTGGAACACGCCCACCTCAGTTCGTCGCAGCAACCGCGCCGCCCCCAGCCCGTGAGTCGAACAACGATTGGCTCCGGGTCCGAGCAGGCTTCCTCTTGGAAGGGTCCTCGAATGATCCACGGTGGATCCAGGCACCTTCAACCAAGCCTTTAGCACCTGGAGGATCCGTGTCAGGGAACCTTCACGTTTCAAATGTTGTCCAGTTGGCGACTTCAGAAAGACCGCCGCCCAGAGCTGATGCTGGTCTTGTACGTTCTTTTTTTTTTTTCGTCTGACCTTTCAGGCCAAACACACAATCTCAACAAAACGTATTTAAAATGTAACTGCCCTCTGTTAGGTTTTAATTGTCCCGGGGGCTGGCTACAGGCGTAACTGTCAATCAAATGGTTTCAGGTCATTTGATTGGTTGGCTGCCAGTCAAAGACCGGATTGGATATAGACCTTTTTTTTTTTAACCAGGCGGTCAGTATGTTTATTTTTTGCTGCAAAGTTGGACGTTTCAACACGGAGATCAATATGGATCTTCTCTGTTCTGGAGCCGGCACCTAGTGGTCGGTCTAGGAACTGCGATTTTTGCTACTTCCTGGATTGGCTCCAGGACGTTGGCGCCCGAGTTCGAGCCAACCGCGCTCCACCAGCGACAAACTCACTTTCTAATCCGCATTAAGTTCATTATCTCTTTACTATCAGCAGTTTAGAACCAACTTGTCAGTAAATCTTGACAAAGTCTGCTGAAAAGAAATGTTTTCTGCCGTCATGGCCGCCATAATAACGTGACCTCAGTTTGTTAAACTGTTGCTGCAGAGCTTCTTTGACTCAGCTGGGTTTTTATATCCGATGTTTCCCTTCACCTGAGAATTTATTTATTTTCGGGTTCAGATACCTGCAGGACCGATGGTCGAGGATTTCAGAGCTGAAAAGAACGTATCCTGATTAAATAAAACTCAGATGATTTAAGGTTAGGGTCAGGACATTTATTCAACATCAATCAGGGACGTTCAGTTTGATTCCGGTGTGAAACGTCAACGTTCAGATTCCCAGAATAAACCCAGAAACGCTAAAACAGCACCTGTCTGATCTGTGACAGTTGGTGCTTATAAAACCTTATAAAACAGATATACATATATTTCACACCATCAGTCTTCTTTCCTGCATTGATTTCTCTCTCATCAGCACCTGATATCCTGTAATAACCGGTTATCACGTCCTCGTTTCCTTCTGCCTGACTGTGAAATATTCTGAAATACCGTCTGACTTCGGTCCAATTTTTAAGGAATAAAAGACCAGCTGTCCTTCATGGGGACTAATGATTTTCCCTGAAAAACCCCGTTCGACTGTACTTCTGGGTCCAGCTGAGGCTCAGGAGGAAAAACAATTTCACTACGAGAAAAAAGAAAGATCGACAACTCGACAAAGAGCTTGAAGGAAAAACATGAAGAGGACAGCTGAGTGGCATGCTGGGAAACCAACAGAGAAAACTGCAAATGATATTGTAAATTTGAACAAGGTCTGGAGACCAACACCGTCGGGTCTTCAACCAGGAACCTTCTGCTCTCACTGGTCTCAGAAGATGTTCAGACTGTTGAAGCTCATCATGTATCGAACCAGAATGAAACTCCAACAACTGCTGCGTCACTCGATGCAGAAAAAGATTTTTTTCATAGACTTAACTGGTATTTCCTGTTACAAATGTTACATTATAAGAACCCTTTACGACCCACCGATGGTGTCAGTGCACGCCACTGACGTCACCTCACTAAACGACATAGAGGTACAGTGATCCCTTATTTTTCGCGGTTAATGGGGACCGGCGCTCCCCCCCTGCAAAAATCAAAATCCGCGAACTGGAGCCGGAGCCCCCCGAGCCTAAATAATGTGTTTAAAATATGTTTAAAAACCGCAAAAAAGTAGCGAAACAAGACAAAGGCTCAACTGTGGTCTTTCTGTTACCTTCACAGCCTCTGGTCTCTGAACCGTAGTAAACAAACCGCTCTTTTATCGAACCTCGCTTTCATTCTGCCGTCCCACGACACACACTACATTACCCATAAGGCCACCTTCTTAAATGGGCCAGGCTGGCTCACAACATTTCTTTGCTGTGAGAGAACGTGCACAACATCCTGTGATGTTTCCGCAATTTTTTATTGATTTTTTTTTATTATATATTTCTGAAAAAAAAAATCAGTGAATAAACTAAAACCGTGGAAATTAAAGCACAAATTGGTGAGGGATCACTGTACCAGGCTAGACCGTCCTCCGTCTAGCCGTAATAAAATAAAAGGAGTCCAAACGCTGCATGTTTGCCACAAGATGAGCCTTTCCGCAGACGACCTACTGTTCTACCTTCAAGAGTCTTTAACAGAAGTTATTAACCTCATTCATTCATAATTATTTCTCCAAAACTAGACCTGACTGCATGACTTAGACCAGTGGTTCTCAAACTTTTAATGCTGCGTACCAGCTGAGAAACTGTTCATCTCTCTGAGTACCACCATGATGACCAGTTTTAAAAAATATACATATATGCCTTCATAATTAGCTTTAAACACACAGAGATGTTTATTCCTTATTGTGGTTATTTATTACCTGAATTGTTACTTTACTGAAGCAGACATTTACAACTCTGTCCAACAATTCTCACATACTCATACTCTCATACAGAGAAAATATACACACTCAAAAGTTGTTACATCTGTACTGCAACTGAATGTGCAACAAATATCTTTTTAAAAAACACAATTTTAATTATCTCAAGCTACACATTTAGTTTGAAACGTATTTACAAAGCATTGTATGTTTCCAATTTTTTAAAAGTGAAATTGTGGAAAAAATGTGGAAAGTCATGACGTTTCCCAGCGTACCACCAGAGGTACGCATACCATAGTTTGAAACAGAGATGGCTAACGACCCGTTCACGTGAGACTCATCTAATATGGACCTGAACTGGAGGAACGCCTTCACGAAGACGCCGACCTTCTGCCATTACGGTTCCAGATTATCACAGAGCCCACCTGTCCAAGCGCAGAGCACTGAAGATGGACTCACAGATGCAAACATCAGCATCAAGTTGTTCACTCAACACTCCAGTCAGCTGTTTCCACCTGAGCAAGATTTCAAACCTCTTCTGCTCCGAGTCACGATATCTCACCGTCTCTGTCCCTATTGCAACCCAGAGATCCCTGAACAATAAAGCGGATGAGTCTGTCTGTCTGTCCGTCCGTCAAGGCGGAGCTCAGATGACCACAGAGAACAAAAATCAGTGAAGGACTTTACAAACAGCTGAATCAGAAATTTTCAGCCCCAACTGCTCCAAGGCAGGTTAGGGATTCAGGTTGAGTTACCGTGGCGATTCAGCAGCTAGAAAAGAGGAAAATCATGGCTTTGGACAGTGATTCCGGACGCCTCCAGACCCCTCCAGACCTCTCCAGACCCTCCAGACTTCTACAGACCCCTACAGGCCTCTCCAGACCCTCCAGACTTCTACAGACCCCTACAGACCCCTACAGACCTCTACAGACCTCTACAGACCCCCTCTGGACCCCTCCAGACCTCTACAGACCTCTACAGACCCCCTCTGGACCCCTCCAGACCTCTACAGACCTCTACAGACCCCCTCTGGACCCCTCCAGACCTCTCCAGACCTCTACAGACCCCTCTGGACCGCTACAGACCGCTACAGACCCTCCAGACTTCTACAGACCCCTACAGACCCCTACAGACCCCTACAGACCTCTACAGACCCCCTCTGGACCCCTCCAGACCCCTCCAGACCTCTACAGACCTCTACAGACCCCCTCTGGACCCCTCCAGACCCCTCCAGACCCCTCCAGACCTCTACAGACCCCCTCTGGACCCCTCCAGACCCCTCCAGACCTCTACAGACCTCTACAGACCCTCCAGACTTCTACAGACCCCTACAGACCCCTCCATACCCCTACAGACCTCTACAGACCCCCTCTGGACCCCTCCAGACCCCTCCAGACCTCTACAGACCTCTACAGACTAGAGATCCGCGGATGACGTATATTTTAACCCGCAACCACTTCTTAAAATCTCTATCCGCCCGCTATCCATTCGCAGGAACGTTTTCTCACCAATTTTCAAACCCGCCATCCTTTTTAATAATATGTAAAATATTTTTTCAACTGCAACCCGCCCGAATTTAATTAAAGTATTATTTTTTGACGAGTCATCCGCCCGATATGTGGATTAACCGCTCCGCCCGCGGGTGCGCGGTTCAACCGCGCATCTCTACTACAGACCCCTCTGGACCGCTACAGACCGCTACAGACCTATACAGACCGCTACAGACCCCTCCAGAAACCTCCAGACCCCCCAGACCCCTCTGTACTCATACAGACCCTTCCAGACCTCTACAGAACCCCTCAGACCACATCTGAACCACATCTGAACCACATCTGAACCACATCTGCACCACATCTGCACCACATCTGAACCACATCTGAACCACATCTGCACCACATCTGAACCACATCTGAACCACATCTGAACCACATCTGCACCACATCTGCACCACATCTGCACCACATCTGAACCACATCTGAACCACATCTGCACCACATCTGCACCACATCTGAACCACATCTGAACCACATCTGCACCACATCTGCACCACATCTGAACCACATCTGAACCACATCTGCACCACATCTGAACCACATCTGAACCACATCTGAACCACATCTGAACCACATCTGAACCACATCTGAACCACATCTGAACCACATCTGCACCACATTTGATCCACATCTGCACCACATCTAAACCACATCTGCAACACATCTAAACCACATCTGAACCACATCTGAACCACATCTGCACCACATCTGCACCACATCTGCACCACATCTGCACCACATCTGAACCACATCTGCACCACATCTGAACCACATCTGCACCACATCTGAACCAGGAAGCTTCTCAGCTGTAACTTTGACCCGAAGAGAGAAGAGCAAAGATCCAAACCTTCAACCTGGAGACCAGCTCAGCTCAGCGTCCACTTCTTCAGTCCTCTCTTCCTGTCACGTCTCTTTTATCTCTGCAGCTTCATCTCGGACTGCGTCTCCTCTCTCCTCACACCTCCTCCTCCTCCTTCCTCATCCCTCGCTCCTCCTCGTTCCCTCTCTCTCTCCTGTCTCCTTGCTCTGTGTCCTCTTCAGTCTCCTAGCTCCTCCTGTCTTCTCCTCATCGTTTTCGGTCTCATCTGACAAACTTTTTCTTCTCGTCTATTTACAGATTCAGCATCCTCCCTCCCCCCCCCTCCCCCCCTCCCTCCCCGCCTCTCTGCTGCTGGTGCTGCGCTGTGATTGGCTGGTGGTCAGCAGTGACGTGGAAACCCTCCTCCCTCCTGCTCTCCACCGCTTTTTTGTCCTGATCGTCGTCCTCTGACGTCCAGCGTGTCAAAAGGAGCAGCTCACCATGGATTTAAGCTGGAGTCGGGTTTTTGTCACTGTTCTGCTCCTGAGCAGTCAGGTGCGTGTTAACACAATGCCAAGAGGGAACGACATAAGCAGTGCTCTCAGAGAAGCGATTCATCGTTGCGCGTAAATGTAGAAAAGAGTCGTAAAACCATTTCCGAACTATCTGGCATCCCTGGGAGTGGACGTCCCTGCAGATTTACGTCCAAGGTGAGGCCACGTGCTCAGAGAAATAAAAAAAAATATATATTTTAGCGCCCGATGCTGGAGCCTACAGTCCTCACCGAGCAGGTTAAATGTTAAAACTCATAACGGAACAATAAAAAAAAAATGACTGAACAAAAACAGTTTAGCTGGAAGGATAAATAGGAGAAAAACTCTTCTGTCTACGAAGAACTTGGAGGAACATCTGAGGTTCACAAAACTGCATCTGAACAAACTACGAGACGTCTGGAACAACATCGTCTGGACAGATGAGACCAGACTGAAGCTTCTTGTTCTGGTCTTAAAGGAACTGAAGCATCTCAGACCCACTGTGGGGCACGGCGGCGGAAGCATCATGATTTGGGGCCGTTTTTGCAGCCACAGTACCTGGATCTACAGTCATGGGGGTACTTAGGATTTAAAACATGTTTTGTCTTTTTGAGCTCCAGGGTCGTGTAATTGTTCCTCATAATGAGTCAGAGAGATGAGCGGGAACCGCTGCAGATGTTAATGAGCCCGGATCATTAGCATCCGTGAGAGGAGGCGGCAGAAACGCTTCTTTCATCCTCACCGCCGCCGTTCCATCCATTATTCATCACTGACCCGAATCTGGAGAGTTGAAACTGCACTAAAACCGCTTTTAATAATCTGCCGCGGTCGCAGCCAGACTTTAATAAAAGTCCAAACGTGAAACCCTGATGGATTCGTCTCAGTAATCGGTTCTATTATTATTCTGGGAGAACTAATGAGGCCCACATGGAGCCGCTCACACATTTAATTTGTTTCCTAACGGAGGAGCAGATCTGCATGAGACACGTGACCGGGTAACTGCTCGTTCGTCAGGTAGCGACCCGGTCTCAGGTGAGGTGACGTCAGCTGACAGGTGAGACGCAGTCGGAGCGCGTCTGTCATCTCCGGTCCGGTTCTGTCTCAGCATCCACACAGACTTTACTGACATCAAAGTCACTTTTTAGGTTCTTCGTCAGTGGCCACCTGCCATTACGACTCGGGTTTTACTGGTTTCCAGTTTAGAGCTGGTGGGTGTTCAAGGGTTTGAAAAGAGTAAAAAACAAACAAAAAAAACAATTTTAGATCAAATTACCAAACATCAGACTTACTGCAACACAGCTGCAAGAAAAGATAATAATTCATGATAAAAAATGAAGATCCAGGAACATGTAGATTTTAAATTAAATTAAATTAAATTAAATTCAATTCAATTAAATTAAATTAAATTAAATCAAAACAAAAAGAAACTAAATTAAATTAAATTAAATCAAAACAAAATTGAATTAAATTAAATTAAATTAAATTAAAACAGAATAAATAAAATTAAAATTAAATTTAAAAAATGAATTTAGAAAAGGAACTAAATAAATATAAAATGAAAATAAAAAAGGAAAAATAAAATTAAATAAAACACATTTTAGAAATAAAATAAGTAAAGTTTAATAAATAAAAACTGAAAAATGAAAAAAGAAATTAAAATATAATTAAAAAAACATTTAATTAAAAAAAAATCTTACTGCATAAACAGATAATTTACTAGAACTGAGTCATTTTCACTTATAATTTCTCAGTTTGTTTCTTTTGCTTTTGCAGTCCAGTTACAAGAAAACAAACTCTTAAATCAAAGTACATAGTAGTTCAGTGGTGCGCAAACTGTGGTACATGTACCACCAGTGGTATGTGAGCGCTCTCTGGTGGTACGCGTAGGGGGACGTCATGAGTTTCCACATTTTTTCCACAATTTCACTATTTCACAATTCAAAAAATCGGAAACATACAATGCATTATAAATATGTTTCAAACGAAATGTGTAGCTTGAGATAATTAAAATTGTCTTTAAAAAAATATTTGTTGCATATTCAGTTGCAGTGCAGGTTTAACAACTTTTGAGTGTGTTTATTTTGCTCCGTATGAGAGTACAAGTATGTGAGAATTGTTGGACAGAGTTGTAAATGTCTGATTCAGTAAAGTATCAATCCAGGTAATAAATAACCACAATAAGGAACAAACATCTCTGTGTGTTTAAAGATAATTGAGAAGGCATATATGGCTATACTTTAAAACTGGTCATCATGGTGGAACTCTGTGTTAGTTAATAATAGCAGAGCAGGTTTATGCGGTTACCTGAAAAAAGATTTCTATCATGAAAGAGAAAAATAAAAGCAGGAACTGTGGGATTGTTGCTTGTTTTAACAGTAAAGTGAAGTAAACCGAACGTAAAAGAAGATAAATATTCCCACAGTTCTACATCTTGGTCTGTTAGTTCATTTAACGGCACAACAAGCTACATTGTGTTTAAATAAGAGCTGCTTTGGTGTCTTGGCTCCTAATTCAAACCTGTTGATTTCAACCAAAACC
The DNA here is from genome assembly GCA_018398805.1 of Hirundichthys speculiger. Classification (NCBI taxonomy): domain Eukaryota; kingdom Metazoa; phylum Chordata; class Actinopteri; order Beloniformes; family Exocoetidae; genus Hirundichthys; species Hirundichthys speculiger. Next base: position 27,623 of record JAGFBZ010000342.1, on the reverse strand, counting down.
TTCGAAACAACGGCTGCAGGTCTAAGACCAAGGTTTTTTTTCATGAGTTTATGTTTTGTGTCCGTTGATGCTTTCCGACACCCGCCCATGTCCCTGCATCAGCCGTCTCCCATGATTCAAGAGGGCTCGTCGTCGTACAGCCTGGACGTCGTACCCAAGAATGCAAGTTGACCTGCGTGAGTTGTTCTCATCTGAAACAGCTGCAGTGTCGAGGAGCTCTAAAGGTGACGGTGGTAGATCGGCTCAAGGCCTAAACCACCGCTGTCGGGTCTTAACCCCGACAGTGCATTACATGTGATGGCTGTTAATTTAAACGTCGCATCGTCTGCGAGCAGGAACCATCCGGAGAACATCCGAGCGTCCTCGCTGGACCGCCTTCGTACGAGGCTGCTGTAAACGACCTCTCTGGCAGATAATGAGGCTGTTTCACGCTGAGTGATTAAATCTCTTCCCTCGGCGCGGCTTCCCGCTGATCCGCAAATAGTCATTTTTCATTAAACAGACAAAAGGCTTGAAGCATTTCGCTCGGCGAAGAAGTTTCGCACCTGCAGACAATGACTGCTCATCAGTGGAGGAGACGCGTATATGAAACAACCGAGTTGTCTGATTCTGTCTCCATGGTTACCTGGAGGGAATCTGAAAAGATGCTCGTGTTAAACAAGGTTAACAAGGCTAACTCTAACCCCTAACCCTAACCCCAACCCCAACCCTAACCCTAACCCTAACCCCTAACCCCCTAACCCTAACCCTAACCCCTAACAGTTGTTGCCCAGACGACGCCTGGCATGGACGCTTCTTTAAACTCCATGGCCAACAAAATGTTTTTAGCATGGGCCTGGAGAGCAATGCTGGTTGGACCGTGGGGCGGAGGCGAGCGGCGGAAAGGAGGTGGATCCATCTGCTACAAACTATGGACCCTACGGGCCTGAATGAAAAATACGGCTGATGGATTCGCCTCCTCTTAACACGGTCCCTGTTTCCGGGGGCCCCCCACTAAACTATCATGAAGTTTTTGGAGGCACCCATCCAGTCACTGTTTTTTAGTTTAAGGTTTGATTTTTTTAGTTATTTATTTATTTATTTATATATTTATTGGATATCTAACAGGATCAGGTTAATGCATCCCCTCAAACTTTTATATGACCTTGTGTTAAATTATATGTTTTTATTTTTGTCTAGGTTTTATGCATGTTGTGTTTTGATTTTTTAACCTACAGGGGATGTATTACTTGTATTGTTTTTTTAAGTAACGTTTTATCAATAGCACTTATCACAGTGGCTGGATGGGACTTCCTCTACCAAAAGAAAGATCCATTTTACCGGGGTGTATTTATTTATTGATTTTTACCATTAGTCTGGATGGGGTTTACGATTTTAACTATTTTAAAGGTTTTTCCTATAGATATGTGGACCCTTTCTTTTTTTTCCCCCACTGGATCCAAATGTTGTTCTTGCATGTTATCTTGTATTTTAAATGAATGATTTTATATTTACTGCATGTTTCTTTCTTTTATTATTATTATTATTATTATTATTATTAATAGCACTTATTTATCTTTTAGCACTTATTTTTTAGATTTATAATTACAATAAATATATTAATTTTAAATTTAATTGATTCAGATGGTTGGGAAACCAATATCTTAAGGATATTTTATTAAATTTAATTGTCATTTATTCAAAACCCCACTCCACCACCCTGGTGTTATGGATCTTGGGGCCCCTGGTCATGGGAATTTTTTAACAAACATATATCCCTGCTGCGCCTCTGCTCCTTGGCCTGACATATATGATATCCACCTTTTTTAAAATATATATTCATTTTACCCCATGACATTGTCCCCGAGAGCCCGTGCCTTCGGAGATCTCCTCCGGGAGATCTGCGCCTTCCCCTCAACCTAACCCTAACCCCTAACCCCCTAACCCTAACCCTAACCCCTAACAGTTGTTGCCCAGACGACGCCTGGCATGGACGCTTCTCGCTGCTGCTCCGGGACTTATCTCTGCGACGCTGGACGCTGGACGCTGGACGCTGGACGCTCCAGTTTGTGCCCGGTTTGTGGTGATCTGCGGTCGGATGTCTACATACTGTCTGGCAGGGGCGGATCAGTCCTCTTGCGGCTGGTGGAGACCTGCCGCCGCGGACATGGACGGTGTTCGCTGGAGGCCGGTTCGGGAAAGCTAAGCTAAGTAGCCCTGAACTGCTACCCGCGGCAACCACCGCCACTGGATCCGGGCTGCAGCATCACGGAGCCGGGACGGGAGCCCCCAACGTAGCAGCGGCGGCATGCTGCCCCCGTCCAGCTGTCTACATGCCGGATGGGTCAGCTGACCTGGCAGGGGCCGTCTGGTGACCTGGTGGGGCCCAGCACCGCCGGGGGAGACGACAACGGCCTGGTCCGGTCCGCATGATGAACCGGGCTCTGGGACGGTCGGCTCCGTTACTCGCCAGACTGAATGGAGCTCAGTTTTCCCAGAGGAGACGGTCTGGTTCATTGGTGTTTCCTCCTCTGACCTGGAGATATCTCACTGGTCATCATTATGGAGATATACTGGTTTTAACGGCTGTTAACTGTTTTAACGGCTGTTACCTGGAGTTAACACTCGGACCACGGGACCTGGCATGAAAAGGAGCGCTGTTTCAGTACACCAGATTTTTCCTGGTGTACTGAAACTTGAATTTCCCCCTTGGGGATTAATAAAGTATTTTGAACTGAATTTGAATTGAATTGAATTGAATTAACCCTAACCCCTAACCCCTAACCCCTAACCTGGAGGGAATCTGAAAAGAGGCTCATCTTAAACAACCCTGTGGACCTTCTGGGGTCCACAGGGTTGTCTTCAGACGGCCTCCGACAGACTGCTGATCCGTCTCTTATTGGTTCAAACCCGAGACACCGCGGTTCCCGGCGGACTTCCGCTACCCGTCTCGTCTCAGCTGTGGCTGCGTTTGTTTCAGATGTTGGCCCGAGGTCCGCAAGTCGTCTTGAAGGGTCCTGAAGGGATAGGGTTAGGGGGTTTGGGTTAGGGTTAGGGTTAGGGGGGTTAGGGGGTTAGGGTTAGGGGGTTAGCGGCTCCATCGTCTCCTGGTCCCGGACTGGTTCCTCCCTCCTGTGATTCACTATCAGATCTTCATGGATGTTTGCCGTAAGATGAGTTCAGGAAGGCGAGGAAGCAGCTGCACAGACGTTTCCTATTGATCCCCAATAAAGGGTCATTTGCTAGTCGGGCCGCCTCTCTGATTGCTGATCGATTCAGAGCCGCCGACTCTTCAGATGGATTCGCTCCCATTCTTTTGTTTGTCTTTTCTCGAAACCGAGACGCCACGTTGAAACAGAAACACTGTGATCTGCAAACATTTGTAGCCCTTCTTTCAATCTAAAGTTCTTTTTTGTTTTCTTTTGGGGTGTGTTTATGTGTTTGTGTCTTCATTTCAGGAATAAAATGTCGTAAAAACAAAAGGATTTCATCTTTTTCTTGGCAGCGCTGTCATTTACAAACCCAGCGCCAGAAAGACTAAAAAGAAAAATCAAGTGGGCAACACTAAGTTCCTCCTTAATGTGCTGCTGGTCATCAGGTCTGGGTGAACTCTCCTTCAGTGGCTGTTGCTTGCACAACGCCAAGAGGGAAAGACATAAGCATGACCGCAGAACAGCAACTGTGGCTGCACATCAATCTCAAAAGGAATATATAAGTTCGACATCACAAAATGAGAAATAATTCAAGGTGGTCATTGGTCTTTGTAGAAAACCCTAAACCCTAAAACCCTTAAAGACAAAGTGTGCAGCACTTGGTCCACAGTCCAGAAGAGGACTGAACAAAACTGCATCCGAACATCCAGCAGACTTCTGGAACAACGTTCTCTGGATGGCTGAGACCAACGTAGAGATGTTTTTACGTCCAGACACAGCATTTCAGCGGAAACGCCTCGTTCTCACTGTCAAGCACGGCAGTGGGAGGCTGATGATATGTGGTCGTTTTGTAGCAACGCAAAACACCTTTAAGCTCTTGAGTGGACCACGAACTCAGGACATCTATCTGACAGCTGACGCTTGGTTGAAGATGAGTCGTGCTAAAACCGGACTGAAGCTCGTCCAGGAAGTACGTTCGTTTTCTTGGTGCAGTTCATCTACGGACCACTAGGTGCTGTAAAACAGAATGAGTCCCGTGTTAAAAGGTCCAACTTTGCAGGAGAATTAAACATATTTACAGCCTGGTTCATACATTTTTTTTCTTTTTCAGGGTAGCTAGATTCCACCTCCGTGACCCTCCATGGAGGGTGAATCTTCATGTTCCACATCAGGTAAATTTAGCAATAAAGCTGACCAATCAGATGCCTGGACGTCATATGAAGCCATTAGCTCTGCTGTCAGCTAAGACAGCTCGCCATTACCATTGTGATTTTAGTAATTTAGCGCTTAGCATTAATTTGACTTCTGAGTAGAGGTCTTCGGAACAACCCGACAACCCGACAACCCGAGGTTCTGACCCGACCCGAATCGAGTCTCGAGTCCATTCAAAAGACGTGACTCCGGGTTCGGGTCTGAATCGGTACAGTTAGTCTCGTGTCCGGTCGGTGCTCTCCGTCACGCTGGGTCCGTGTTTACTCAAGAGAGGTAAAGATATTGGCGGTGGCAGCCAATGTCAGGACTCGGGGCAGTTTAATTAATTATTCATTAAGTGGGGGCGCTATGGAACCGTAAACCAAGATGGCAGCTTAAAGTGAATGCTCCGTGTAACCTGCATCAAAAGTTCCAGAAAAACCTAGGACAAGAAACGTAAATTGAATTGTAAAATGTCAAAATCAACTACTCTCAAGGATTGTGATATTTTCACAAGAAAACGCGGTTCCCAAAAACCAACTAAAACTGATGTTTCGACAACAGACCAAGATAACGAGGGGACAGCTAGCACTGGTAGCATGTGTGACCTTAGCACGGTCCTATCTGAACTTCGGTCATTACACTCAGAGTTCAGTGGATTTGGAACCAAGCTGGACAGCATCGACAATCGTATGGGTGAAATGGCGAAGTCCATCGCAGCTTTAGAGACAAACGTGACGGAAGTGAAGCAAAATGTAGCCGCTAATGTTACAAGACTGGAAGAAGCCGAAAATAGAATCATGCTAGCAGAAGAGCTCTTGGAAAAGAGCGCAACCGACTTTAACAACGCCATGAAGCGAATATCCTACCTGGAGGCCAAGACGGACGACCTGGAGAACCGGGGCCGAGGGAAAAACCTTCACTTGTTTGGCCTCCGAGAGGGCGCCGAGGGTCCGCGACCGCTACTGGAGTTTATCCAGGAGGCGCTGCCGCGTTGGCTGGAGACCGACAGATCCTTTGTCATTGAGAGGGTCCACCGCACCCTGGCACCTCCAAAGCCAAACCAACACAGAGCAGTCCTGATCCGATTCCTAAATTTTCAAGATCGGGAGTTTGTTTTCCGTTCTACAAAACAACGTAACATCGAGCATGACGGAAACAAACTTTTCTTCGTTCAGGATCTTTCAGTTGAGACCATCCGATTACGAGGCGAGTTCAACGGCGTCAGAAAAGTGTTTGCTGAAAAAGGAATGTTCCGCGGGTTTCAGTATAATCCATGTAAGATGAGGATCCTCCACAATGGGAAGCTACAGCTGTTTTCATCCCCGAAGGAGGCCGGGGACTTCCTCCGCAAACACGCTGGACAGGACTGACTATGGAGGTGAGCGGTTCAATTCCTGGACTGGAGAATCAGTTGCTCATATCTAATATCCGCACTTTAGCGTTTGAACGTCAGCATAATCATAATATTCAGTTTCTCCGTTTTTCTGTCAATTGTTGATCTGTTATTTTATTAAACAGCTAAAGAGAGACTTTTTTTTTTCTTGTAATGCAAGATATTTTCTATATTGTTTTCATAATGGCACTATGGTCTCGTGCATGTATGTGATCATACATATAATATAATTTTTTTTCCCCCTCTTTATAACACATTGACACTACATACTTTGATTAAAATTTAACTCTTAAAAGAGGGCCTCTATATGGTCACTTGAAAGACATTGCTGTTGAATAATTTCATTCAGTGCCTATGTTACATGTTCATAAGGGTTTGCTGTATCTGTTTTTTAGTTTGGTGTTTGCATGGTTCACGGGCACCACTGCTGCGTTTGAAGTTGGGTTTTATAGTTCAGCTACTCCTCTATTGGTGGATTAGCACAAGCCCCAATTTACTAATCTGAGTAAGGGAAGGTGGTGGGACTTTGAAATGTTTATGTGTCATTTTCAGGGTTTTCTTTTTTTATTTGTTTCTTTTGGCTCGAAACGTGCCTGTATCTCGCACTAACTCAACACTGCGTATTGCTACGTTAATATTCCAGAAAAAATCTAATAAAGTATGGAACAAATTAGAACTCCTAATGTTTCTTATATAAAAATCACAAGTTGGAATGTCAGGGGACTCAGGAAACGACTTAAATTAAAACAGGTTATCAACAGGATTAAACAACTCAAATCGAAAATAATCTTTCTTCAAGAAACACACCTTACAGATTGTGAACTGAAATTTGTAAAAAACAGATGGCCTGGCCAGGTGATCCATGCATCATACAATAACTATGCAAGAGGTGTAATTATTTTGATTCATAGAAGCATACCATTTCAAATGTTAAAAACAAAAAAGACCCCGCTGGTAGGTATGTAATCATTCAGGGTAACATTCTCTTTACTACTTTGAACTTAGTGAGTTTATATGGCCCTAATGAAAACAAGCCAAAATTTTTTGAGGATCTATTTCTTACTGTATCCACCTTGCAAGGACTCTATATAATTGGAGGAGACTTCAATTGCACCTTAAACCCGAATGTAGATCGTTCAACGGGCTCAGATGCCTATAAAGCTCAAACTAGACAATTAATAAAACAATATATATTGGATCTCAATTTAGTGGAAGTGTGGAGGGAACAAAACCCTGATAAAATAGAATTCTCTTGTCACTCAGGTATACATAAATCCCGCTCACGTATAGATTATTTTCTTGTTTCAAGAGACCTTTTGTCAAGGATCAAACAGTGTCAGTATGATAGCACAGTGATCAGTGATCATGCAGCTATATCACTGAACATCCACATAGACAACTTTGTCCATAACCAGTTCCATTAGGCGGCTTCAAGCAAGATGGCTTCAGAATTTAAACTTTGTTAAATTTATAGGGGAAAAGATAGATAATTACTTTGAATTAAATACGGATCAAACTTGTGCTTCAATGAGATGGGAAGGATTTAAAGCATATATTCGAGGTGAAATTCTTAGCTATACAAGTACGAAGAATAAACAACAACGAAAACAAATGGAAATCCTAGATAAACAAATTAAATCTTTGGAGTTAGACTAAAATATTAGTGATGACCCAATAAAGCAAAGTGAACTGTTACGCTTGAGAACTGAATATAATAAATTGTCTTCTGATGCAGCAGCAAAAAGTTTAATGTGGTTAAAGCAATCTTATTATGACCAAGGAGAGAAAGCGGGAAGACTCTTAGCATGGAGAATTAAGAAAACACAGAGTGAAAGAGCAATTAATAGCATAAAGACCTCCTCAGGTATGATAACAGTAGATCCACCTGAAATTAATGATAGTTTTAGACAATTCTATGAAAACTTTGTATAAATCAGAATGTTACCATGCCTCGGAAGAACAAGACCTATTCTTGGAGCAACTTCAGTTCCAGACACTCACAGATGACACAAAACAGGAGGTTGGACAGAAATCTAAGTATTGAAGAGATATCACACGCCATACAAAGTATCTACAGTGGTAAAGCGCCTGGATTGGACGGCTTTCTGATTGAATTCTACAAAATCTTCAGAGAAAAACTAATAGTTCCACTTTTTAACATGTATGAAGAAGCGTTTAAAAATGGGGTTCTCCCACACACTCTGAGACAGGCTGTGATCACTTTGATATTAAAACCTGGTAAACCGCCTATGGAGTGCTCATCATTCAGACCAATAAGCCTGATGGGAGTTGACACTAAAATACTTTGCAAAGTTTTAGCAAAAAGATTAGACCCCTTTATCTCCCATCTAGTTCATAACGACCAAAATGGCTTTGTACCAAAACGTCAAGGGTTTCACAATATAAGAAGAGTTCTGAATATAATTCATGAGAAATTTGACACTAAAGATACAGCTTTATTATCGCTTGATGCTCGTCAGGCCTTTGATAGAATAGAATGGTCATATCTGTTTAACGTTCTTCCGAGGTATGGACTTGGATGTAATCTTCTTAAATGGGTTAAACTTTTGTATACAAATCCCGAAGCCAAAGTTTTGACAAACAACATAGTTTCTAAACCTTTCAAATTGGAACGTTCTACACGCCAGGGATGCCCGTTATCACCAATGTTATTTATTCTGGCTATGGAACCCTTGGCAATGAATATAAGAATGCAAAATGATCTATTTGGCATTCAGTTTGGAGATCAAGAGCATAAATTGGCCCTGTACGCTGACGATCTGATAGTTTTTTTGACAAAGCTGTCCATCAGCATCCCAAGCTTAATGCGACAAATAGAACTATTTGGTCGATTTTCTGGCTATAAAATAAATGATTCAAAATCCTCCATTTTATTTTTAAACAAGGATGAAAGGCTAAATCCAGTTATACAGACCCCGTTTATCAATGCAAAAGAGGGATTTGTGTATCTTGGTGTTAAGATTACCCCAGACATTAAAACCATTATACCAACAAACTATGACCCTTTGGTTAGTGAAGTAAAGGAGTCTTTAAACAAATGGATGATGATGCCTATATCAATGATTGGCCGAATAAACGTCATTAAAATGAACATATTGCCAAAATTCTTATACCTCTTTCAATCACTTCCTTTGCCTCTTCCAAGACGATTTTTTGATGAACTAAACAGTATCTTTAATAGATTCATTTGGAATAATAAAAAAATCTAGACTAAGACTTCGTCTACTGTACTTGCCATATGAGAGAGGGGGATTACAACTCCCTAACCTAAAGTTATATTACTGGTCTGCACAGCTGCGCTCAGCTATGTTCTACTTTTCAACTGAGACACTCCCAGCATAGATAAAGTGGTTGGTGAGAACCTACATAACCCCGGTAAAACTGAATAGCTGGTCACCTAACATCCCAGACAGCTGTAGTAAATGTTTAGATGGAAAGGGTACTCTTTTTCACTGTGTATGGGACTGTCCAAAATTACAGCAGTATTGGAAGTCAGTCACGCAGACGTTGTCAAAGATTGCTGGAGTAAACGTACCTGCTGAAGCAAAAATATGTATATTGGGAATATATCCAGAGAATTGTATCTTTAACTCCAAACAATTAAAATTGATTGACTTTGGACTCCTGCAGGCCAGACGGTTAATATCTTTGTACTGGAAGAAAATGGATGTACCCTCAAATCAAATGTGGGTGAAGGAGATGGCGTCATGTATCGTATTGGAACGACTTACATATATTGTGAGAGGAAAGGAAGAGAATTTTAAAGAAATATGGTCGCTGTTAACTGAGTTTCTGAGACACTACAAAGGCAATTAGGGAAACAATGTTTAGTGCTGAGATTTTTATCTACCTGTTTTATTTTAATATGTCTTTTTTATTTATTTTTTATTTTTTTGGTCTTTATTTCTTTATTATGTGTGCTGCTTGTTTTATTTTATTATGGGGATTATGTTATTTAATATAACTCTTATGTCAAATGTATCATTATCATCTACTTGTTTTGTAGTGTTAAAAACTCAATAAATACAATATGAAAAAAAAAAATAAATTATTCATTAACGTGGCGTGTTTGTCATGAAACAACCGTGTTGCCGTAGCGTGTTATTAGCAGTTTGCCCGGCAGCTGTAAAGCACAACGGATCACCAACATGACAACGCTGGATGAGAGAACATATTCATAACACGTCCTGACCGGTGTAGGCTATTAGCGTTAGCAGTTGCTACCAATAGCATCTGTATCCACAAAGAAAATAACAACGTGGATTTATTGTTGTTTACATCACGTAGCCTATGTAGCAACTGAACCGGTAGAAGAAGACAACTTTAGGTAAGAAAATCAAGTTTTATTCAACGCTAGACAACTTTAACATGAGCAACTATGGGCTGGATTGTCTCGGTTCTATTCCGGTAACTCGGTTTGGTTCGTGGTCGGAAACTAAAGACTCGGGTCGGTTCCGGGTCCAAATATTGCGGCTCCATTCGGGTTCGGACTCCCGAACCTATGAAAATAGCTCTGGTCGGGTCGGTTTCAGGTCGATTTTCATGGGTCCATTCGGGTTCGGGTCCATGAAAGTGGACCCGTGAAGACCTTTACTTCTGAGAATAAAGACCGAACAGATTATTGTCACGTTTTGAAGAGAATGTGTTTTCTTATGCTGATTGTTGTATCAGACCACCGTGACTGGTTGTGGGTCTGAGGACGAAGGACTTAGTTGAGCTTCGCCGCATTAACTGCCGTGCTAACCGCTGCGCTAACCGCCGCGCTAACCGCCCCAGTCATTTCACGTTGCCACCCGAAGCAACTTTAGAGGTCGCCGGCCCCTCCACCGGGATGATTTACTGCAGGTCCCAGCACAGTTCCAGTTGGAAGAGCCCTGAAACGATTCACCGTTAGCCGCCCGGCTGGACCGTGTACTGGCTGACGTGCGGAGCTGCTGGCTGAGAGCTCGCTATGCCCCTTAGCTGAGCTGAAGCCCGGAGCGGCGTCAGCCGAGTCGGGCAACAGCTCCACGTTGGACCGGCAGCGCCACCGGGGTAACGGAGCCAAACTGCTCGTCACTTAATCCTCTCGGGGTCCTTCGAGGTGGACCTGGTTGGTCTCTAAAGCTAAAACGGGCTTCAGATGCTCCCTGTACGAGCCTACGGGTCATGTGACCAGATGCTGTGTATTTGCAGTCAGCTGTTGCATCATGGGGGTACTTAGTGTTGCCCAGTGGGTTTCTTCTCCTCTTGACTTGTTAAATAAACGACGGCACGCTGAAATGCAGTCCTGTGTTGCTGTTTGTCTGAAGCTGTTTCCGTGTGACTGTGAGCGTCACTGGGCCTGGCTGAGGTTCTGTCTTCCAGAAATCTTCTCATTTGGATCAATTTTCCTTCGAACGCAGCATCAGAATGCAAGTTCTGATGCTGCATTATTAAGCAGCAGGAACATTTTAACAGTCGCTGAGCTGTCGCATGTCTCTGAGATTCATCCCCCCATCAGAACCTGCAGAACTGCAGCCGGTCCCTCTGACCCATCACCCAGTCCCTCCTCCTCCTCCTCCTCCTCCTCCTCCCTCTGATGTGGCTGATTGCTGCTTCAGACCTGATCATCCAATCAGCACCAGTCGATCCGTTGCCAGGTTTCCAATCAGACCTGTCAGACCGCACTCGGGGCAGATTTTCACAGATACCAACTGACATCCGATCGGTCGATCAGTTTTAATCAGTCCTGAGCAATATCACTCAGATGGATTTTAACTAACTGGATGTGTCTATTACAATGCAAGATATCCCAGAGACATCTAGGATCCAGCTGGCATTTAACTGGACCGCGTTGTAAATATTGACCTCTGAAATTTTAGGCACTGACTGAAATCTGTACCAAATTTGAAAACTTTTATCTCAATTGATTCACGGTTGACGAGTGTGAGTTGTAGCTCCCCCTAGGGATGACGTTTCATAAAACATGTTTTTAACCCAGATTTCATTCCAACTGTCAGCACCAAGTTTCACAAATGTTGGATCATTACATCATGAGACACAGGGGGAGGAGTATCTTGGGGCCACGCCCACAAGTCTGATTGGCACATAACTTTGACATGATAATCACACAATCAGCATTATCGATAGATTAAGTAGCCCATATTTCGCAAAGATAATAGTTCAAATGGTCACAGACTAGTCCGCTTTCAGTATTTTAAAAATCGCGAGAAAATATTTACGAATCAGGAGGAAGAAAAAAAAATGCCATAGACTGTATAACTATAAATGGACAAACCCTGTGTGACCTGTAGGTTTTCTTTTAATTGTGAAGGCTCATATGTTTCCGTGTAGCAGCTACGCATCCAGGCTACGTACGGCCGCTACGCTGTCTCTGGCGTTAATATCGTCTACGTTGCACTGTCGTTCCATCACCAACCACTAGAGGGCAGAGGGAGGGTTCATTCCTGCAGCACCTTTTTTACTTCCTTTATGCGGCTCAGACGTAGCAGCGGCTCCATCGTTCCACCTTGAAAACCGTGAAAAGGAATGAGAGGCGGGAAGTTCAACAACAAAGGAGAACACGTGACGCGCGCTTACATCCGGAGAGAGGCGCCTGCAGCGCGGCCTTCAGTCTCGGGATCACACCTACGGCGTAGCCTTGACCGACCTTGGCAGGCGCTGACTCCGCCCAGCTCTGGAGAATCCAGAAATGGGTGGAATTTGGTAAGTGGCACGCCCAGAAACGGGCTTGAACACCAACACTTGACCTCAGTCACCACAAACGTTCAGCTTGGGATTGCTCACGAGTTTTTTAAAAAACGATAACTGAAACTGTATTATGTGGTTATAAAACAAACTAAAATTAACTATAATAATGTCAAGAACGTCCTTCGTTTTCATGTTTGTAATTTTTTTCCTCATAAATGTTTGAAATGTATTAACTTCGCTCCGCCGTACAACAACAACCGAAAAAAAAAAAAAAAAGTGATCAGCAGTGATGGCTGCAGAAAAAGTTGGGAGAAAGCGTCTCAGTCCTATTTGGGATTTCTTTGACTATGACTGTTAACGATAAAAATAAGTGTCTTGTTGTAGAAGCAGGTGATACAATGTGTGGAATACTTCTCAAGGAGAAAAAACCCACGAATCTGAAAGTCCATTTGAAAAGCTCACACAAGAAGGCTAACCAAGACTAGCTGGATAAGCTAGCCTAAGCTAGCCCCCTGGGAAGAGAAGCTAACCAAGACTAGCTGGATAAGCTAGCCTAAGCTAGCCCCCTGGAAAGAGAAGCTAACCAAGACTAGCTGGATAAGCTAGCCTAAGCTAGCCCCCTGGAAAGAGAAGCTAACCAAGACTAGCTGGATAAGCTAGCCTAAGCTAGCTGGAAAGAGAAGCTACAGCTACAGGCCAGTCAGCGTTGGGAAGGAACGGGAGAAAACAGCAACTATAATGGACTGTTTCCACGGAGACCAGATAGCTGCTGGTCAGTAAATACGCAGGAACACCACAAGAGGGAAGACGCATTGATAAATATGTTTATTGAGACCAGAATGTAAACATGACTATGTGATTCGATAGCCTTCAAAAAGTTCAGTGCTTCACTCCAACCAAAATTACAACCCTAATTTACAAAATAAAACTAAAACTAACACTGAAACTAATAAGAACTAAAACTAAGTATTTCAAAACCAAAACGAATAAAAACTAGCAAAACTGCTCTAAAAACGAATTAAAACTAACTGGATTTGGAAAAACTAAACAAAAAACTAAATAAAAACTAAAACTAATGGAAAATCGAAATTATTATAACCCAGTTGTGAAGTCTCACTGAGGGGATCAGGACTGTTGTTGACTGGATCACAGCTGGTTGGGTCTCTGTCATCAGACTGGACAAAAAAAATCCATCAAAGCTTCAGTAAATCCCACCGTCGGTAGCTGTTCCTCTGCTGCCACCTGCAGGACAAACGCAGGCACTTCAAACTAACTTTTATCAACAAACGAGGCAGCAGCAACACAAAACAATCAGATAAACGCCAGAAAAACACTTAGAGATAAAACCAAAAACAGAGTTGGTAAGACTTCACAGGATAAGAATGGATGAAGAACTAAAGAGGAACCGCCTGCTTCCGCCATAACTCCTGATCCAAGATGAACTAGACCTGATACGGTCTCAGTCTCCTACGTCCACCTCAGTCGTGGTCTTAATCTGGCACCATCATCATCTCCTTTTTTTGTTTGTTTGTCAACAAATAAAGGATGTGGACGAGTCTGCCTGAGTTCTTTTATTAACTCACAGCTCTAAACCTGAAAGGTCCACCTTGATCTTCGGTTTCAGGAATAAAACCAACACTTTTAACACGAAAACAGAAAAAATACAGCAGCCATGTTGAGCGCCCCGTTAACCCTTGAAGAGTCGATATAGAGGGTTTTCACCTACGTCACATTTTGGTCAGTGACCCGGATGCGCGGCCATCTTGGAGGTACTCGGATGTAAACACACCGCTGGATCAATGTAAACGACCGTGGATAAAGGATGGATAAACCACAGAAAAGCTCTTCAAAAGGCGTTACAGACGCAAAAACATCCAGAGAAGGACTTGGTCCACGGGAAAGGGAATGATATTCTGAAAAGTTACAGTTTGTCGGTGGTGCCGATCCGTACGAGTTAGCTCCCTCGTCTTGGAGCAATGACGAGCCGGAAAGCCTAACCCCTAGCCCCTACCCCTAGCCCTAACCTCTAATCCGGAGGGGTAACGACAAAATGCATAATGCTCCCTTCAATTGCAGACCCCGACATCATAAACTACCTGGTTTCTCCCCGTCATTCCAACAGATGGACCCAATCTGGGTCATCCTTTTGATAAAGGTCAGACCTTTTACCCGGAATACAGTGAGAAATATAGCACATTGTAGCTTTACATTTTAAGAACTGTGTTGCTAGTGTAGCTAGGTGGTAGCTTGATATTATCATTAGACTAGAAATTAAGAGCTTTTTTTCTTGATAATTGTTCATGTGTAAAATTAAGAGCTAACAACATTTCACTTAACTTACCTGACACGAAATGGGCCGAACAAATTCAGATGTTGTCCAGATTTTTGCCACGCAGGTGCTGGTTTAGCTTTGCTAACCACAAGCGCCTCCTTTCCTCTGACAACTTCTGGCTGATTTTTAATAACCTTTGGAAGTCTATAAAACTCCAAGTGTCTCTCGCGGTCTGTCCGGTTGGTACAGCTAAAAACACGGCAATAATTTACCATTTTCAATGAAGACGCCCGATTTACTCCAGTGTGTGCGCTTTGTTTACGTTGCTGCGCGCCTCCAGGATGGCGACTTCCGGTTGGATGATGCGCTGATGGCGCGCCGTGAAAACCTTCTATAGACGTCTGTAAAAGCTGCCATTTCAGCAGTTCGCTGCTCTGACACACTCAGCTGTGGGCGAACACAATGCCAATAGGGAAAGACATAAGTGATGGGTGGTTAAAAACCATTTTCAGTCAATTCAGACAAATATTCACAAGCAGAAAGCATGAATCCTTTATTTTTTATTTTTCTTTATTTATCTTTATTCTTGACCACTGTTGCACACGTAGCTCCCAAAAACAGGTCAGTAAATAATTACTTTTTTATTTTTTAACATGTGAGATGCAAACTTTACGGATTGGAAACATCTACTGAGGATTTAGGAAAAGAAAACATTAAGGAATGTTTCAAAATCCATTCAAAGACAGAAGAACAGCACAGGAGTGGCCGCCGCTGCCACGCTCCTGCGCTCCTGCGCTCCTGCGCTCCTGCGTTCCTGCGTCTGACCTCACTTCCCAGGTCCAAACCGGTCAGTCGTAGCCGATCCAGCTAGTTCGTCTCCCCCCGCCTGAAGACGGTGACCCAGCTCTGCCAGAACACAGGTGCTGAAGGGGCAGTGGGCACTGAACACATCAGGAAGCCTGCAAGACCAGCACATGAGTCATCAACACACCTGAGTTCACCGCATGTTGGGCCTCAGATGACCGGGGTCATAACCCCCCCGGGACTGTAGTCCCTGTTACTGAAGATAAATTTAGTTTGACAACTGCGTTTGCAAATCCAGCATCACTTTAAAACTGAAGATGTGAAAAGGTTCGCTGCACAAGTTTATTCTCAGAGGCGCTAATCAATGTTCACCCCGTTGGTGTTTCAGAGGAAGACCTCTAGGTGGCAGTGTGAGATCGGCGTTTCGAGTCATGTGACCCTTGAGTGGTTTGTGTGAAGATAGCTGCGACGTTGCCCAGAGGTTCCAGAGGAGCAGCTTTGAAACTATTTTTTTCTGTGACCACTAGAGGACGCTGTCTCACCAGGAGTTCCACCCAACCCTGGTTAATCCAAAAACAGGCGACTCGGTAGAACGGAAAAGTCAGGCAGTCAGGTACGTCTGACTAATCGCATTTCTTGCGGTCCGCATTGAGGCGACGCCTAGCTACATTTGTAGACGTGGATCAGGGGTCTTCAACCTATGGAGCCCCGTTTGGGTCATAATTAAATGAATAAATGAGTCTATTATTATGAAATACAGGTGTTTATTATTATGAAATACATATCCATTATTATGAAATGTTTCCCATTATTATGAAAAAAAGTAATTATTATGAAATATATTTTTATTATTATTTAATCTTAGTTTAATGCATAATAGTTTATTTCAGAATGGCTTTTTTTTTTTTTTATCTAAGAATGAGTTTTTACATAATGGCTTCCTTTTTCATTAGAATGAGCTTTTACATAATAATGACATTTTGCCAGTGGGCGGGACCAGTGGTTGACCTGCACGCTCATTGGCTGATCCTTCTCCATTCTACGCTCTGACATCGACTAGTTTTGGCCGTGAGGTCCCGTTAGCAGCGGGCCGTGATGTCATCAAGGTGCGCTCCTAGTCCGATTGTAGCTATGGCAGCTTGGACTGAGCTACGGGAAACCTTGACGTTTCTTAGTCGATGTCAACTTTTAACCGTAAACTACAGGTGCATTCTGCCACCTACTGGCCTGGAGTATATACGTCGCACCTCTCACCCACTATCGATATTCACTGTTCTGTTGCTTATGCCTGAATGAAAGAGCAGCCAATCACATAAATGGCTCCGCCCCTCTCTGCTGTGATTGACACACAAATCTTTGACGTTCTTATGAAAAAAGAAACCATTGTCACCTAATAATGGGATATATTTCATAATAATAATAAACGCCTGTATTTCATAAAAATAGACTCATTTATTCAATGAATTATGACCCAAACGGGGCTCCATACGAGTCACTTCTGAGCCGCTATGAGCTGTGAGATTAGCCGAGAGTTTACTTTGCCACCGCGAGCAGCAGCTGGATCCTGAAGTTGGGTTACGGGAGGTCGTCCAGGTCTTTATTTCATACGTACTCTGAAGATTCCTTCCTAAAACACACAAACAAGAACTCCTGGTTTGACACCTGGCGGCGATGCTGGCGAGCTCAGGTGGGCGTCTGAGCAGGTGAAATGAACGTTTTCGTGTGAAAAAAAAAAAGTCTTACGGGGAGAACGAACCTGGAGGAAAAACAGACAGCACTTTGAAGCCGGTTGAGCCTGCAGGTGGAGTTCATGTGTTAGGGGCGGGTTTACTCACACGTTGCGGCTCATGGTGAAGGTCCGGTTCCTGTGGAACAGAAGGCTCAGGTTTAAACTGCACGTATCGTTATAAGGAGCATTCTCCTGTCCTGGAGAACCCCTTGGAACCGTCTCTGGACTCCTGCATTCATCACACTCATGTGAAGGACTCACCCTGACAGGTCCTGCGTCCAGTTGGCGCTCCAGTGAAGCTCCAGGCTGAAACACAAGGCAACAACACAGAACCCTGACATTACATCTGCAAACACCTGCCGCCACCGCCCACCTGAAACCACCTGCTAACAACTGGAAACACCTGCAAACATCTGGCTTTAAGAGCTGGATCGAAACCTGACAGTTCAGCGTTCGATCAACAAACACCAACAAACTCCAGAGTTCTCCTGCAGAAGGATACGTGACTCACCTGGCGGCGTTTGTCTGGTTGCTGCTGGGCCCGCGAGGATTCTCCATGTTTGGGTCAACGTACCTGCAAACAGGAAACGCAGCACGTAGTCGCAGAGTCTCACATCCGAACGTCTGATGACAGCGGCCAACGCAACGAACATCTACCACATCTGACATTGACCCGAGTCAATTGACCATTCAGTAAGCGCCGCCCCCTTCCTAGTTACTGTTGCTAGGTCGGACAATGTTTTGCCATTTTTCCGATGCCTATCAACCGTATTTACATTAAACTAGAATAACGCAGTGAGAAAATATTGCTGCTGGGGACCTGCAACAGTGACTCGAGGTGTCCAGAACATTTGGAGGGACATTTTTATTCCCTTCAACAAGATAAAACAAACGCTGGAAAAATGGAGCTGTAGGTTAAGTTGTGTCCGTCCACACGAGCAACTGAACGTGGGGAAAGTTACAAAAAGCATCTACTTTTACTCCAAGGTAATTTTACTTTGTTTATTATAAGATTGATTTAACCACCGTTTAGTAAAAGTAATAATATGATTTAGCAGCAGGGAGGGTGATGAGTTCTCTGTTAGCATTAGCTCTGGTCCATAGGTCTGTCCCACACCAGAGCTATGTTAACCTGAGACCGTCGCAGCATTGTTTTAATATAATTATTAAAGGGATGTTAACATCACTAGCCTCACCTTATAACTAACAAAATAAATATCCAGGGCCATATATATTTGTAGACAACGAGGCAGGCTTATAGGTGGCTAGCGAGTTAGCCGGAATGCTAATGGAGAGATGTTTTCACTCATCACCCTCCCTGCCGCTAAATCATATTACTTTTACTAAACAGTGGTTAAATCAATCATCTAATAAACAAAGCTAACTTACCTTGGAGTAAATGTAGGTGTGTTTTGTAACTTTCCCTACGTTCAGTTGATTGTGTGGACGGACACAACTGAACCCACAGCTGCATTCTCCAGCATTTGTTTTGGTTTGGGAAAGAGAATAAAAATGTCCCTCCAAATGTTCTGGACACCTCGAGTCACTGTTGCAGGTCCCCAGCAGCAATATTTCACTATGACGTTATTATAGTATAATATTAACACTGATGATACACATCGGAAAAATGGCAAAACATTGTCCTTAATGGAGGAGCAGCGAGAATGTCCGACCTAGCAACAGTAACTAGGAAGGGGGCGGTGCTTACCGAAAGGTCAATTATGAGTCTGTGGTCTGAATACCGACGCACCGGTACATCTCTGGAGGGAGGCGTCCAGGACGCGTCCAAACCACCTCAACTGGCTCCCCTCGATGTGGAGGAGCAGCGACTCTACCCTAAAGCTTCCACGCGAAACACCGCTAACTCACGTGGTGGCGTCTGTCTCGTTGTTCCTGGGAACAGGAAGACTCTCCGTGTCCAGTTCTTCATTCCTGCAGACAAAAAAACAAAAACGCAGCTGGCTGCTGATCTTCAGACAGGGAACTCTGGCTGTTGGAGGCGGAGTCTCACCTGGAGGGCTCAGGCGGAGTAGGAAGAGGAGCAGCGGTGACCATCGTTGCCGTCACCATCACGGTCAGAAACACGGCGGCGGACCAAGCGGGCTCCATGTTCAGATCCACCTCAGGCTGACGGGGGAGTCGAGCGCTTTGAATTTATACGTCTGACCCGAGGTCGGCTCTGCCCTGTTTGGACACCACAGCCGTGTTTTTCCGTCCTCCAGTGAAGGCCGGCTGGTGTTTGGCCAAACGTTGGCTGGAGGCCGGCGGCTGAAGGACGGCGCTCCTCTATGTTGTTTTAAAGCGTGGCCGCGACCTCGGCCCTGTTTGGGCCCCTCCCCTGTTCGTTCGGCCGTCAGCAGAGATTAAACAAACACCGGCGTTCGTCTGGGTGTCGTGTTTGCTCGGGACGTCAACATGGATGAAAAGAAAAACTGGTCTGGTGCAGCACGACGAACTCCCATGATTCATTGCAGATTCCTCTACGACTACATCAGTCTCTACAGTGGTTCTGTAGGACTTTCAGTCCATTTACATGGTTCCTTCAGTCCGTTGACGTCTGGACTTCGACTGGGTCACTTTGTTTTATTTCAAATGGCTCTAATGTAGATCTGTTTGGGGCTTAGGGGTGAGTAAGGGGTGAGACCTCACAATACGATATGTATAATGATACTTGGGTCACGATACAATATTATCACGATATCGCGATATCACGATATATTGCGATATTCTACCCAGTTAATCTCAAAATTAAGAGTAGAGATGAAAAATCAAGTTGCTTGATTCAGGTTCATCAGATGATATTGAGTCAAAACTATTTGCTTCAAAATAACCTATTTATTATGTGCATGCCACTGCAGTGGCAGCACATATTGTTATGCTGCAGAATGGCCCAAAATGGCCCTGGGGGGGGCATAAAATGGCCCTCTGGGAAGTTGCCCCTGCGAGGGCATCTGGGGGGACACCGCCCTCGTTATGGAAGAAAAAAATCCAAAAAAACCCAAAAAACCACTGAGAAAATGGCAAAAAACGCGTTTCGGAAGGCGTATATTAGTATCCAGGATGGGTTTCCCTTTTTTTCTTATTTTTATTATTCCGCATCATTTTTTGTCCGTTAATAGGGGCATAACCCGTAAGGTGCACACATGCATGGAATATATCAAAACGTAGGTCTCGACCGTGCGATGTGTGCTATTACTTTTCTCCGTCAAAAGTGTTACCATGGCGACGCTAGACGCCAAAAACCAATAAAAATCAGCCTTCTTTGGAGCTCTATAGCTCAGCCATATTTTATCGCAGAGACACCATTCAAACTTTAAACGGGTCACAAGACTTTGACCGATAACATACTGAAGCCGTGTATTGTTGTGATTTATCGTCTCTGAGAAATCGCGATTTACGTTTTATGATTTTTCAGACATGTCTTTGCACTCTAGTGATGTCATGCTTTTTTTTTTTTTGAGACTTGCTTTTTTCTCTAGTGGGTTACTAGTGGGTAGCCTTGACATCACTGACCCTCCCTATGATGACCTCGACCTTTGGGGGCGGAGTTTTCACCATCACGCACGCCACGAATCCCACTTCTCAGCCTCTGTGTGGGCTAGAGACATGCTTTTTTCTCTAGTGAGTTACTAGTGGGTAGCCTTGACATCACTGACCCTCCCTATGATGACCTCGACCTTTGGAGGCGGAGTTTCGCCATCACGCACGCCACGAATCCCATTTCTCAGCCTCTGTGTGGGCTAGAGACATGCTTTTTTCTCTAGTGGGTTACTAGTGGGTAGCCTTGATATCACTGACCCTCCCTATGATGACCTCGACCTTTGGGGGCGGAGTTTCACCATCACGCACGCCACGAATCCCTTTTCTCAGCCTATGTGTGGGCTAGAGACATGCTATTTTCACTAGTGGGTTACTGGTGGGTAGGCTTGACATCACTGACCCTCCCTATGATGACCTCGACCTTTGGGGCGGAGTTTCGCCATCACGCACGCCACGAATCCCACTTCTCAGCCTCTGTGTGGGCTAGAGACATGCTTTTTTCTCTAGTGGGTTACTAGTGGGTAGCCTTGACATCACTGACCCTCCCTATGATGACCTCGACCTTTGGGGGCGGAGTTTCACTATCACGCATGCCACGAATCCCATTTCTCAGCCTCTGTGTGGGCTAGAGACATGCTATTTTCTCTAATGGGTTACTAGTGGGTAGCCTTAACTTCACTGACCCTCCCTATGATGACCTCGACCTTTGGGGGCGGAGTTTCGCCATCACGCACGCCACAAATCTCATTTCTCAGCCTCTGTGTGGGCTAGAAACATGCTATTTTCACTAGTGGGTTACTGGTGGGTAGGTTTGACATCACTGACCCTCCCTATGATGACCTCGACCTTTGGGGGCGGAGTTTCACCATTTAGTTCATCCCATTTCTAATCAATATGATGTGGCTCCACCCTTTGCAGCATGAACAGCTTCACCACTCCTAGGAAGTGTGTTTATTGGGGATTTTTGACCATTCTTCCAGAAGTGCATTTCTGAGGTCACACACTGATGTTGGCCCATGGAAATGTTGCATAAGAGCGTAACAGGTAACACGTTCAAACATGACCCTGCTCTGAAGATGGACGTGCATTAAGCAGCAGCAAGCGACAATAAATGTGCTGCAAGCGGGCATGCACATATCAAAATTTCTCCGAAATTTTCTAGTTGTTTATTATTAGTGTTTTTGCACATTTAAGTAACCATTAAAACACATATGTCAAACACAAGGCCCGCGGGCCAAATGTGGCCCGTCACGTCATTTTTACGTGGCCCTCGAGAGCTTGGACATTATTGGCTTAAATTTTAAACCAATATTTTAAAACTTAAAATAAGCTAACACCGCTTTAAAGCGTATATTGAGAATAAACTACATCTCCCATCATGAATTTCGTAGTTACCCACAACGATAACAGCAGCTATGAGCAAGACGATTTTTCAGAACTGATGGATTTAAAGAAAAACCTTTTACTAACCCCAACATGTCCAAGAAAAGAAAAATTGATGCACA
Organism: Hirundichthys speculiger; assembly: GCA_018398805.1. Classification (NCBI taxonomy): domain Eukaryota; kingdom Metazoa; phylum Chordata; class Actinopteri; order Beloniformes; family Exocoetidae; genus Hirundichthys; species Hirundichthys speculiger. The sequence goes on along the minus strand of JAGFBZ010000342.1, from coordinate 5,362 downwards.
AAAGTGTAACTTTTATGAAATAGTTTAATGCACGTCGGCATTTTGACAGCAAACACGGAGCTAAGTATGCTAAATTTAGCCTGCAAGAAAAACAAAGAACCGCTTCCGCTTCTGAAACCAAGGTAATGGATACTCTTACAACCACAATCCCTGAGTTTAATATAATAATGACTTAAATATTTGAAACTTGAATACATAATAAATACAGAAACCATTATTTAACATTTATAATAAGGTGTAGTTTAATTTATTTTGATTTACATTGCATTTTGTTACATTCATGCTGTCAATCTGGCCCTTTGAGGGCAACCATGATCCTGATGTGGCCCTCAGTGAAAATGAGTCTGACACCCCTAACTTACAACATACTGACAGCGATAAAAAATCGATATTATATTGGGTGGCCGAAAATCGTGATATATTGCCAAATCAATTTTTTTTCACACCCCTATTGGGGATCATTGTTCTGTTCCACGACCCAGTTCTGAGCAGCTTCGACCGTCTGATGAGGGATTCAATACTCACCCCTACTCATCAGTGGGGACTAGTTGGATTATTTAGAAGGATCAGGTTAGGGGTTAGGGTTAGGGTTAGGCTGCTGGGAAGCTTTTATCACACCAGCAGTAACTCACGTTGTTACTGTTTAACTGCAACCAGCTGAGCAGAGGGCTGTACTACGAAGCAAGTTGGACACAGCCAGGCTTTCTTTGGGTGAGCTGGCTTAACAAACCTGAAACTCGCCATCAGAGATAACTGGTACCACGACGGTGGTTATCAACTATCTTTGTTAACCGCGGCTTTCTGCTTTCTGTTCTGTGCGTGTTCACATAAAAGGGGGCGTTTGACGTGTCATTTGACGCCTATTCCGGATCAAATGGATAGATGGCGGTCCGTATATTTCACTCAGGAGGAGCAGGTTTTAATAATGCAGGGCTATGAGGACTTCAGAGAAATCTTAACGGCCAAAAGCAACACTGTAGGTGCGAATAAAGCCAGAGAGGAGTGCTGGCAAAAAATTGCAGGATGTGTAAATTCGTAATTTCACCACTTAATGCACCTTAATTAATCTCCCTCCCTCTTTTAGAGCACTCAAACTTTAAACTTAATGCAGCAGATTTAAACATTATGTAGGTCTGACTGTCCCATTATATATGATAAATGAATATCACTTTAGTTTTTTGCTAAATCTATGTGAAATTAATTTAAGATTTAATATTATCTGTGATACCAATATACACTCACCGGCCACTTTAATAGGTACACCTGTGCAATCTAATACAATCCAATACAAATGCTTTGCTATATTCTACTTTTAATAAGCTTCTACATTTTCAGTTTTTGTTAACATTGTCAGAAAGGTAATAATAGATCATTCTACTTTATGTTTGTTATTGAAGTCATAGCTGGTGGTGTACTGGATTGTGTTATATTGAAAATTGTACCTAATATTTTGCCCCCCTCATGTTAATGGAGTGGACAAAATATTAGAAACAGTTTTCAATATAATGCAGCCCAGTACACCAGCAGCTATATAATACCATATAGACTAACCAGATTTTAATGGGCGTTCTAATAGCTGTGGTACCAGCACTACTAAAAGGACTTGGCTGCAAATCAAGACCAAGCACAAACATATAATTCAAAGAGGTATGTAAGGTAGTTGCTTTCATAATTTTTTTCAGTATGTGGATAATACTCTGTGTAAAAGTGTTAATATTACCTGAAGCAAACAGAAAAAAAAACCAAAAGAGGAAGACTGGAGGGGGCCTCCTCCTCCAGAATATACTCCGGCAGAGGAGCTGGCCCTCGCCACTAACGAGGGACGGCCAATTATGGGGGGAATTTCAAGGGTTGAGTCTGACCCTGGTGCTGGTAGCTCCCAGTGACATCTGTTTGTCCTGGGTATGTAGAAGTGGTTTGGTGGTAAAGTAGTAAATGCATATTTGTAGTGGCTTTCAGGTGTGAAAAGTCTTTATCTAATTACAGTTGAAGGAGAAACTATGACGTTGCCAGAGCCACCAGCACATGCCATTTTTGACCCTCACACAGAGGTAACTATCAAAGCAAAGTGTCATATACTCTTATCAGTGTTTGCTGAACTGTTAAATCCACTTTATGCAGTTCTCTTACATGATTTTTCAGGAGATCCATGACGAGGACACAGTGTCTGTGCAATCAGCAGCTGTGGTGGTAAATGTATAGCTTAACCTAATTATGCCTAATGTGTCCATGAAAGGCTTGTGGTAGTCTGCACATAGTCTGAAGTGCTTCAGGGGACCTCAACAATGGAAAGTAATTGAGTGTCTATGCTTGCTAATTTATTTCACAGGAAGATGATGACATTGTAGACTCTCCTCGGCCTGTGGCCTCCACCTCTAGGCCTTCACGATTGACTGGAGGGAGGATATTATATTTTAGAGTATTCCTACATATGTCCATCTTTCTTAAAGTGAGCCTTACCAAGAACCAACCATGCTAGTACCTTTTACACAGATTGGAGCAGACAATGTGAGAGCCCTTTATAGAAGAAATCTGAAGCTGGATACCATAAAAAAAGAGTTGGAAATTAAAAAGCTCAAATTGGAGATTGAGCAACTGGAGAAGGCATGTAAATGGTAATTATATTTATTTTGGTTAAACATAATTGACATTTTATACTTATGACTGTTTTCTCTTTTCACAGCAAAAGCACAACAATTAAAATGAGGAAAAACACATCCTGTGATGTAGTCCTTTATTTCAAGGTTCAAAGTTGACCTGTTTTTGTACAAAAGGTTTGCATAATTAAAGCTAAGGTCTACGATCTTGACCAGATTGACCAATAGGCGCCGTTCGGCAGCTAGAGGAAATTTCTTTTCTCTGGTTCTTTTTGCTGATCATATTTCATAGGTAACACTATTGGACCATAACCTTTTAAATGATTTTGATAAAAATGTACAATATGTAAAATCGTAGACCCTAGCTTTAAATCAAAGTTGTAGCCTCTCAACATACAGAAACAACCCATAGGCTACAGTATTTACAGATAATAAAATAAAATACAACAGAAACTAAATAAGATAACATGAAATGACATGATGCTAGGCCTACATAAAAAACTGCGTGGTGATGGCCCGTCTGACAGCTGCACCAGTTGGGTGATCCAGGGTGATGGGGTCCACTACATCAGCTGCCACCGATGGCACATGGGGGACTCTCTCCTTCCTGATTGTGGCTGTTGTGGAGCAGCACACATGCAGCCACAGTCTGGCAGGCCCGCTCAGGAGAGACCCTCAGGCCCGCTCAGGAGAGACCCTCAGGCCCGCTCAGGAGAGACCCTCAGGCCCGCTCAGGAGAGACCCTCAGGCCACGGAGACAGTTAAATCGTGATTTGATGACCCCAAAGGTCATCTCTCTCCTGACCCTGCATTTGGATAATGCTATGTTGTAGCGCCTCTCTGCTGGTGTCTGTGGGTCAGGATAGGGGGTCATCAAATAACGGGTGCAGGGGTATCCTCTGTCCCCCAGCAGCAGTCCATTAAAGTGCCCTGTGAATAAAGGGAGAGGAAATTACTTCTTCAGTACCACAACTAAACAGGCAATATAATTGTGTGGTCATATTTGCCATACCTTGCTCAAACCGGTGACCCAGTGATGACTCCCGGAAGATCCGGGCGTCATGGACAGAGCCGGGCCATTTGGCATCAATACTTGTGACCATCAACTGGTGGTCACAGGTCATCTGCAAAGGCATTTCAGGTTAATTTCACAGTGCAAGTACTGAAATAAAAAAAACTATCAGTGTATATATATATATATATATATATATATATATATATATATATATATATATGTATATATATATATATATATATATATATATATATATATATATATATATATACATACAGGCCTGTATATTATTTCTGACAATTGTGCAACATCCACTGTGTAGGCCTAGCACTACAAAGCTTCAGTGTACCTGCATGCTATGTGCCACCAATCACCTTACAACAATGAGCATCAAATGGTTTACCTGAACATTGATGCTATGAAACGAGTTTCTATTCACAAAATCACCCTCATGTTCCCCCAAAGCTCCAGTAATTGCAATGTGGGTGCAATCGATTGCCCCTATCACCCTGGGGAAACCTATGAATGAATTGTATGAAAACATTTCATGAAATTCCACGTGACACTGATTATCAATATAATGGACTATTAATTTATGTTACCTGCGATTTTGTAAAACGCTTCTTTTATTTGAAGCGTGGGCAGATGGCCAGGGAATACTACAAACATATTCAGCAGTTCAGTTAGAACAAGTACAACCTTTATTCCAGTGTTCTTGCTCAGATTTTCTGCATCACCAACTGAATGCATGTAGGTTCCCGCAGCAAAGAAACGCAAAGAAACGCACACCGTTTGCGCTACTGTGAGCGCACGGCTGCGTTTGGTGGCGCTGCCAATATCTGGCTCTAGCAGATTACAAATGTAACGTATTCCCTCAGCTGGAAATCTCTAGCGTTCATAGAGAATATCGATGGCCAAAGCGCAAAACCTCCTATCTGAAAAATTCACTTTTTTGAGAAAACTAAAAAAAACTTCTTGTTTTCTTGCAGAATGCTATTTTTTAAGTATACTCAATATAATACACTGTTTTTGGACTATATACTATATATGTGTTAACAATACAGACTAGGTATTTTTGTTATTTTTTTCAAAGTGAAATCTGGAAATCAGAAAATTCTGCAGATAGGAGGTTTTGCGCTTTGGCCATCGATATGGTCATGGGAAGCCAGCGGATCAGTCCGGTCTCTGAATACTCTCCCTCCATCCTCGCACAATCCTGGCGCTCAGGTCAACAGGATTGGGTGAAAGTGAAAGGGCGGCGCTTTTTATAGGCCGATTTGAGCCTAAACTCTGCACATAACCTGCTCCGGACCAGGATAAGTTTGCAGAGTAAGTTACCATGGTGATCTAGCCAGGTTGAAAGAGAGCCACCTTCGTGGTACCGGAAATCCTGGCTTTAGACTCAACATACCTCGCTAACCCTCTAATCTCGCTTCGTAGTACACCCCTCAGGTCAACGGTCTTTGAGCAAACAAACCGTCTCAGCTCAGTAACGTGGCCCTGGACCGAACCTGTGAACGCGCCTGATATTGATGGTACTGATCTGTTCTGCAGGGTCTGATCTTCGGGGTCGACAGTAATGACAGAGAGAGTCGCCGACATGGTGAGTCGTGCACAAGCGAACCCAAATCGGTCACGCCTCCCGGATCGCTGGTGTCATTGATCAGCAGCTCGGAGACGCTGCGGATGTCGCGTGACCAGCAGAAGTGTGGTTAGCGGTGACGTTGTGGGTGATGAACATATACAGCAA
>JAGFBZ010000341.1:402500-418924 GCA_018398805.1 Hirundichthys speculiger | reverse complement strand
GGTCACGGGCCGGGCTCTGGTAACATTTGAGACGCATCCACCTTGGTTTTAAATTACCGTCGGCCTGTAAGGGTTGTAACGCAGTATATTCCTTTAACGCTGCAGTTTCACAGATTAAATGGTTTCTGTTAGATTAACGGCGTCCCATTAATCAGAACATGACTGTTGAGCCCGACTCGTGTCGGGGCAGTAATAATAATTTTATCTGAACTGTCTCTTAGACCCCGTCCCAACCACACAGATCTAATCTTTTTCCCTTAGTTAGTGTTTCAATGTTGGTTTTGACTAATATACAGTCATGGAAAAAATTATTAGACCACCATTTTTTCTTCACTTTCTTGTTCATTTTAATACCTGGTACCACTAAACGTCATCATGTGACTAAAACAGACAGAAAAGAAAACACTGAATGCATAAAGCAGTGTTTTGGCAGTACAACGCCATAGCTATTGATGTAAAAACTGAAGTGATTTAGGTTATAATCAAGAAAACCATTGAAAAATGGAAAGATATCAGCTCTTAAATAAAACTCTTATGAGCAATCTTTGTGGTTATCGTTATGTTTGTCCAAACAAATGTACCTTTAGTTGTACCAGGCATTAAAATGAACAAGAAACTGAAGAAAACAAGGGTGGTCTAATAATTTTTTCCATGACTGTATTTAAAAAATGTAGAAATGGCTACGTGCCTCAAGTTTCTACGGTTGCTTTAAAGAGATATTAGCAGCACGGCATCAGTTTACTTCGCCGTGCAGGTGATACTGATCCACGTAGTCCGGCTGGACGACAGTCGCAGTGAAGGCAGGAAGGGTTGGTGACCTCTGACACCCTTCTACTGAGCTCAGATAGGACGGGAGCTGTAGTCTTTGGGTCTGAACCCTTCAGGAAGAGACTAGTTATGTAGACTGGATGGGATTGCTTTATCCTTGAACCTTAGATTGATTTGTTTTGGGCCAGGATTTGTCATTTCTGATGGGCTTCTGTGATCTGCGTCCTCAGGGAGAATCCTGTTGACACTGAAGAGAACCAGCTGCTGGGTCACCGCCGCTTTTTCACCAGCATTACTATGACCAACTATGGAGACGACTGCTACTTCTTTTACTACTCCACCTGCACTAAAGTAAGTCATTTCACTGCCGACCCCCCCGTTTACATGTGTATATGCGTTAATTGTAGAAGTAACTAGAGTTTGACGGCTTGCAGGGAGACAGCTGTCCGTTCAGACACTGCGAGGCAGCGATGGGCAACGAGACCGTCTGCAGCCTCTGGGAGGAAGGACGCTGCTTCCGTACTCTCTGCAAGTTTCGCCACATGGAGAACACAGTAAGTACAATCTAAACTCGAGTTTTGGTTTTGGTTCTAATGCATTTAGAAAATGTTTCCTTCAAGCTTTGCCCACTCGAGGCTGCGCGTGTCTTGAGTGGCCATTAAAGAAGGATAAAGGAACTTCTCCCGTAAAGTTAGCCTGGGCCAGGAGCTCCACTCCTGTCTCTGGACTTATCGGGGGGAACAGTTGCTGCACTGAAGAAGGAAACTTTTTTTTTTTTTTTTTTGCTCCATACATCTCTAAAATGTGCAGCTTGTCATCGGATTTGCATGTGTAGCTGTCAGAAACATCTGTCTCTTTGTTTTTGTTGTCCTGCACCAGTGGATTTTACTGCTCCGGCTGTAGGTGATGATGCCTGGAAAACTTGCAGGAATTAGATACATTTTGAAAGTATACCAAAGAAAGAAACGCTTAGCTCAGTCTTTCCTCTAGCGGCCCCCTGGTGGGCCGTCGTGGTACTGCAGGTGGGCCGTGAGAGCTCCTTAAAATGAAAAAAAGTGCTTTAAATCCTCGATCTTTTAATAATACGTTTTAATTAGTGTAAAATATCCATGGACACAATTAAAAAAAACATTTAGAAGTAAGTAATAAAACAAACCAGTTTAAGTGTAATTCTACTGTCATCTTAACTTAATATGACAAGTTTCACCTATATTTGTTGACCCCTTACATTAACATCGGACCATAGCTTCTAGTCCTGTATGTATGTTGATCACAGTTGTGATTAAAGGTTTCAGGTGGGCCGCGCAGATTTTTTCACATTTCAAATTGGTTTCTTGATATTCTGAAGTTTGGGAATCTCTGCTTAGCTTTCATCAGAAGTCTCACCTGAACAATGAGAACACCTGCTGTGAGGGTGTTGTGTGCCTGTTCTCACGCTGCTGCAATGATCTCATCTGCTTAATCCGAACAGAAAAACAGGAAAGAGATCCAGTGTTATTGGGAAAACCAGCCGGCCGGCTGTCAGAAGCCGCACTGCGCTTTCTTTCATGAGAAGCCCCGGTGCGTAGACGGGATCTTCATACCTGCCGATAAAGGTGAGAGAACTCCGTTGAAGCACTCGCTCAGACTTCCAGACCGGCGCTGCTGTTCCTGTGAAAGTAACGACGACGCCTGCTTTTCAGTTTCTGGTCAGGCAAGCAAGAACGAGGAAAAGCAACCCGAGGAGGCAGCCCCCCCACCAGCCGCTCCCCTCCCCACCACAGCCAACCCTCAGCTCCGAGGCGTCATCAAGACAGATAACCAGGAGCCGGTGCCCAGCCCCACCCACCCGCCGGTGGTGATCAACCCAGCTGATGATGACGACGAGGACGAAGACGGTGAGCAGGACTCAGCCTTCGTCGAATATCCCGTCGTCGCTTTGACGCCAGGTTGTTCCCTTTTTATTTTTAACACTGTCTCCGTTTTCAGATCAGTTCTCAGAGGAGGGAGAGGAGGGCAAAGTCGGCCCTTCACCTCGGAAGTCGACCCGATCAGGTGAGGTCACGCAGAGACTGTGCTCCTGCGCTGCCGTCATGGCGGAGCTGCCGTTCTGTTGAAACAAACCGCGTGTTGTGTTTTTGACAGGCGACTCGTTGAATTTCGGAGTGAGCACGTTGGAGGAGATCCGCCTGAGGAAGGCCCTGAAGGCCAGTATGAAGAGGGCGGGCTACTCCATCCAAAGCCCTGAACCCGCTGCCAACGGAGAGAAAGAAAACATCCAGTTGTTTCGACCGTCGCTGGTCGAGCCCACAGGTGATTTAGGTTTTCAATTTTTGAAAGGGAGTGAAGATGATGTGTGGGTCGTTCTACACCGCTGTGTACCGCCGGTGGGACGTGATGGTTTTAAAGAAAACCTCCTGATGTCTAGATTTTATTGAAGCGCAGGTGACGGTTTAAGAGATGAGTGTTGACTCCCTGTGTGTGTGTGTGTGGTGAGATGTTAAATCTAGAAAAATCCAAATGTAACATGAAATCTCGGCTCTGTCACATGACCCAAATACCTGAAGCTCTTCAGGGTCAAATAATCAACACAGTTGTAGAGTAATCGGCTAAGAGTTTGATACGACGAGATATCGTCCATAAGCGATTAAGGACAAGAGATCAACTGTTATTGACTAATAACTTTGAGAAGGTTTGACGAGTAACATTGTTGTTTGTCTTAAAAATTGGCCTTATTTCACCCATCTAGTCACTTAGAACTGTAAAAAAACAATCCTTAGTGAAACAGAATTAAGTTGATCAGTGACAAGTGTGCTGGCCTTTCAGGTTTCACACCCACCGTCAACCCTGCACGGCCCGAGCAATGTGACGTCCATCCATCTGTTTTGTTTTGTTTTTTTAAGCTGCTCCATGTAACAAAAGCACTTCTGACCACATGGAGCTCAAAAATATAAATATCCTCAGACAGTTCTGAGCTAATGAGGATGTTATTCCACACCACAACACAAAAGCGACAATCACAAACTAGCTAAACTTACTAAACGTATCTCTTGCGTTTTTCCACTTCCTCACCGTCTCGGCCGTATCCAGACCCACATTCATCGCTATCTCCCTCCATGAATTACTAGAATATGTGCTGTTTTTGTAGTGTGGAGAACCAGAATCGTACAGATGTGGGTACTTCCTCATTTCTTTAAAGACGCGCTCTTTTCTACGCGGATGTAGAATTGACCAATCAGAGGCCTCCTTTCTCTCTGCGACACTGTCTGAGGTCACCTACAGTTTTGGGGAGGTGTACCGGAGTGTCTGTGTGGGTGGGGGGGGGTGTAACAAAATGCAACGTAAATCAAAATGTATTAAACTACACCTTATTATATTGTTAAATAACGGATTCTATTTATTTCCATGTTTTCTGTCAAAATGCCGACGTAGATTAAACTCTTTCACGACTGACCCCGCCTCATAACACAAAGACAAACTGTTTTTTCACCTTGAGGTACAAACTTGTATTCGTTTTCCTGTTGTTGATTAAACTGCCTCCTTGTGCATCAATTTCTCTTTCCTTTGACATATTGGGACTAGTTTATAGAGGTTTTTCTCAAATCCATCAGTTCTGAAAATTGTCTTGAGTTCCTGCTCATGGTGATATACTGTTATCGTTGTGGGTCATGACGAAATGCATTATGGGAGATGTAGTTTATTGTCAATGAGCGCTTTAAAGCGGCGTAAGCTTATTATTATTTTAAGTCGAAAAATGTCAGTTTAAAATTCAAGCCAGTAGTGCACAAGCGCTCGAGGACCACATAAAATGACGTGGCGGGCCACATTTGGCCCGCAGGCCTTGTGTTTGACACATGTGCACTAGATGGTGGATGTCACCTGCTGCGTAGAAGCACAAATCTGGATTTATCGTCCCGGTGGTGGACAGAGGGTTTGGTGAAAACTGAAATGTGCAGTTTAGCTGTAAAATTCTATTAAATGCACAGACTGTCAGCCAACAGGAGCTCATACCTGCTGTTGTCCGTCTTTAAAATGAGTCCCGCTTGTTTCAGAGGAAGCTGGGAGAGCCAGAAGCAGCGTGATTGACAGGCTCGGAAGAAGGATCCCCAACACGGGTAAGTTGGCGCTCATGTTCCAGATCCCAGATGTCACGTTCACGGGAGCGATGAGGTCAGGAGCTCATGGCTCTCTGCTGTAGATTTTCGAGGCGGGGACGGCGTCCAGCTGAGGAGGAGTCTGGCCAAGCGTCTGGGCAGAGTCGTCCATCAGGAACAGCCGTCGGCGCCGCCTCAGGAAAGTGAGTACCGAGCTCAAGAACTTGGTACTCCAGCTGAAGCAGATGAGAGGTGCTGTCTTGAAGTGCTTCCAGAACGTTCTGACCCTTCTTCCTTCTTCAGGTGGGAAACCTGTTAAAGAAAGACTTGGATTGATTTCTGCTCCCGCTGCGCCGACTCACCCATGTAAGTAGTCCGAAAAGACTGAGGAGCCATTGGCTGCTGTTACATGATGTTTTTTAATTCTGAATTAATAATTCTGAATTAAATAATTCCGAATTAAACTATTTTCCTTCGAGTTTACATGGAAATAGTAATTCCGAATTAAGGTTTACATGGAAAACACGTTTGTTCGGCTTTATCCAATTCCGCTTTAGGTCTGGGGGTTGGGAAGGGTTCTGATTGGATGGGGGGGCGGACGTCTTTACATCTACCGGAAGAAAACAAACTTAGCTAACTCGGTTAGTAACAACATTCCACTTATTTTTGACCTGGGTGGCGTCTCTATCTGTGAAACCTCCTTCATTTAACCTGGCCACTTTGAAAAGCTCACAATTTTTATGTTTCCTTCCATCTGTTCTTTTAATTATTTCCAGTTCCTCCAAGCTATTTATTAATTGAATTGAATTGAATTGAATTGAAAAATACTTTAATAATCCCCGAGGGGAAATTGGCTCGTTGCAGCAGATACAAAAATATACATAAATAGACAGGACATTAAATAGACATTAAATAAAAAAAATCGTCTCTGCTCTTGACACTGTTTACTGCGTGCCGCCATCTTGAAACTTTGTTTTTGAAAACAAGCCCAGTGCGGAATATTAAGCGTCATGGCGAACAGACGGGGAAGAGAACTAGCATGCGCAGAAAGAAAGACGGGAATTAATTTAAAGTGGAATGAGTGAATACATGACCGCGAGATTATTCTATTCGGAATTAAAATGGGAATAAACCAGCCACTTACTTTGGAATTAAGTTAAATTCGGAATTGACATTTTCATTTGGAATCAGGTGTTTACATGGTAACTTTTATTCGGATTTAACTTACATTCTGAATTAAAGAGGAATTAAACTTCCCATGTAAACGCACTGATTCTGACTTTGTCCGCAAATGAAACCCGTCTTTGACTCTCATTCACGTCCACAGCTGAGACCGCCGCGGCGTCTGTAAAGGCTCCGGAGCAGATCCGCATCAAAACCCTGGAGGAGATCAGGCAAGAGAAAGGCGGCCAAGTCTCAGAGCCAGAAAGACGGGCCCGCGGTCGTTAATCTAGAAATCACTAAGACCATCCCGGCCAGAACCAACAAGGGCATGAAGCGAGCCATCACCGTGAAAGACTCGTCCATCAGCCACGTCAAAACGCTTTCAGAGATCATTCGGGCCAAGAAGAGGAGGCAGGAGGAGGAACAGGGGCAGAACTGCGACCCGGTGGCGAAGGCTCCAGGGAAGAACCAGGGGGAGTCGGACTCTGTCAAGCCCGATCCCGAGGACACAAACGTGGGGAAGGTGAGGGTGAAGACCCTCGAGGAGATCCGCAGGGAGAAAGCAGAGCGGCTGCAGAGCGAGAAGAAGAGGAGCTCTGATGGCGAGGACGGCGGCGCCAAGAAGCTCCGTCAGCTGCCCCGGAATGGAGTCGCAGCACAAAGTAAGATTTCAGCTTTATCCCGTTAACGCTCAAGAAAGAAAGAAAGAAAAATGCTGACAGGTGTCTTTAAGTCGTCTCTCTCTGTCCATCAAAGCAGGAAGCGTCCCAGCAGAGAAGAGTCCAGACGTGACGGATAAGGCCCAGAAAACTCCGCCTGCTGTGTCTGAGGTGCGGCTCTGTCATGCTTCGGTACAAGCCAGGGTTAGAATAGTTAGTTTTAGTTTTTAGTTTACGAAAATGTATTTTCAATTCTAGTTTTGGTTATTTCATTGGTTTTAGTTAGTAATAATAACCTTGGTACCGGCGCTGGGTGGTTCCTGGTCTCTGATGAAACTCTGTCGTCTCTCCAGACCAGAACCCCCGTCAAGGTCAAGACGTTCGAGGAGATCATGCGGGAGAAACGCCTCCGCAGACAGGAGATGGAGGAGCAGGCCAAAAGCTCGGCTGAAGCAGAACCCAGTCTGGACCAGACTGCCAGAGGAACCCTGAAGAGGAAGCTCACGTCACCAGACCCCCCCTCCAGGATCTCTGCTCGAAAAATCTCCCTCAAAACCAAAGCCGCTCTGAGCGGGCCGGCGGGTTCTGATGCCGTGGCGTCAGTCTCAGGGAAGCAGAGCCGCTCCGGAGACGTCCCAGACCAGAACCCAAGAATCGCCGCTGCTCCTCAGGGTCCCGCTGCAGACAAATCACCAGACAGCAAGACCGGACCCCCTGAACACGCTACGCCCGTAAAGGTACCACCAACGTTGCAGCGCAGAAATGAAATAACGGCTTTATCCGGTTCGTTTCTGATCCGGAAGGTGACCCGCTTCTCGTTTTTCACAGTGAGGCCCAAACTGAACGTGAAGCCGTCCGTCGTGAGACCCGCCGTACAGGTGAAGCCGGGCCAGAAGAAGAGGAGGGGCGAGCACTCGGCCGTCGCCGCTGTTAAACCTCTGAACAGCGCCCCCACAGTCCAGGAGGAGGTGCTGCAGGAGCCGACACGCAGAGACGCGCAGGTGCTCACCGAACTGCCTTTACAGCGATACCTCGCCACTTCACGGCTTAAGTTCCACGGTTTTAGTTATTCACAGATTTTTTCCAGAAATATATAATATAATTTAAAAAAAATTTTTAAAAATCGTGGAAACATCACAGGATGTTGTGCGCTTTCTCTCACAGTGAAGAAATGCTGTGAGCCAGCCTGGCCCCTTTAAGAAGGTGGGCTTATGGGTAATGTAGTGTGTGTGTCGTGGTTAGATGAAAAGTGTAGTGAGCATCAACAGCAGCCCAGCGTGAATAGATTTACATTCTCTGTTAACCGTTAGCGTGTTAGCCGCTAATTACGAGCCAAAAATAGCACAATACCAGCGGTTTGTTTACTGCGGTTCAGAGACCAGAGGCTGTGAAGGAAACAGAAAGACCACAACTGTGAAAAATAAAGGATCACTGTACCTCCAAAGTGATTTTAAGCTCATGGACAGAAAAATGGTTGTAAAAATAAGATGTATGATGGGAAATCCCGTCAGTGTTGTGCAGCTACTGACCTGCAGTCGTTTATTCTCCATCAGGCGCTCCTGTCCTCGATCGCAGAGACGCAGCTGAGCTCTGCTGTCCCTCGTAGTCCCACCCCCCTGCAGGACTCCAGCCCCCCCAGAGAGGAGCTTCAGACGGTCCCCACCTTCATCCAGAGTCCGGTCCAGGAGCCCAGTCCTGCCGTCAGAGAGGCCTGCACGGTCCCCCAGAGGTGAGGAGGCCCGGGGAGCTTCGGGTCACAGCCGAACCCCGGTTCCGTTCAGACACTAATCTGTCCGTCTCTGCCCGTTTCAGCCCCGTCCTCAAAAGTCCCACCCAGTCCAGGCCCCGCAGAACCAGCGTCACGACGACCCGTTCCGCCTCCACCGCCGGCGCCGACGCGTCCGCCGTGGACGACTTTGAGGAGCTGATCAACCAGTTCTCCGGGGACCAGCCCGTTGACGGCGTGGATCCCGACATCGGAGAGGACGACCTGCTGCAGGAGCTGTCGGAGATGATTGACAGCTGAGGGCTCGGCGCCGCTCGCCCACAAACTTTCTTTTTTTTTACACCCGACCGCCATCATGGTCCGTTTCTGACCCGACCGCCATCATGGTCCGTTTCTGATGTTTCCCTTCAACGATCTGAGCACATGTCAAGTTTTAAGCTCACGTTCCTTTACATTTTAAACATCTTGACTCATGTGGACTCGTCACGTCATCATCTGCTGGCCAAGGACTCGTTTTGTAGGAATCTGATTTTCTTTTTCATGGCTTTTATTTTTAAGATCATCGTCCTGAAATGTTAAAAAAAACAAAAAAAAAAAAAAGAAGACGACACAAGTGCGTGTTCTTGGTTTGTCAGGATGTAAATACCAGGAGATGCTTCATTTCAGGTGGAGTTGGATCTGTGTACCGTGTATGCAAAGACGAGACGAGGGTCTGGACAGGACGAAGACTACTGCACTTAAACGAACGCCGTCTGTCCCGAGCGTCTGCGGCGGCGAGCCGATGAGGCTTCAGCCGTGACAGGAAGACGAACCGCTTTAGTTCCTGCGGTTCCTGTCGGCGACGCCACGAACTGAGAGGAGACGCGACTGCAGACCGTCGCTCCCTCGGGTGCTCTTTCTTTTTATTTCTTTGTTTTGTGTTGTTTTCGCTCCTGAACCAGGTCTAAATGAATCAGCCGTTCTGGGCTGAACCGTCTCAGGACACCTCAGGGATTCTTTCTGATGTTTGTACAAAAGAAAAAACACTTATTTTCACAAATTCTGACTCTGGAGTTTTTAAATTCCTCTCTGTGATGTTGGTATCAGTTTCTCTCTGTGGCCCGGGAACTTTATTCTTTTTTTTTTTTTCTTTTTTTTTCCTGGTCTCTGTTTCCTTTGTTCTCAGAAGTTTATCATGATGTTACTGTTCAAAGTGACTTGTAAAATTATGATGTAAATAAAACCAAAAAAACTGCTTTTAATGACCGACTGGATCAATATTTGACTGATTTATGGTTCACTGGATACTTGGCCCAAAGCGGTTTCAGCTCTTCAGTTACTGCACATCAAAAGAAATTTAATGAAGTGGAAGCAAACACGAGGCCCGCGGGCCAAATGTGGCCCTCGAGAGCTTGTGCACTATTGGCTTAAATTTTAAACCAATATTTTAAGACTTAAAATAAGCCTACACCACTTTAAAGTGCACATGGACAATAAAAACTGCATCTCCCATAATGCATTTCATCATGAATGATAACAATATAGCAAGATATCAAACGATTTTCAGAACTGATGGACTTGAGAAAGACCTTTACAAACTAACCCCAACATGTCTTTTTTGTTATGAGGCAGCAGTGTCAGTTGTGAAAGAGTACAATCTATGTCGGGATTTTGACATCAAACACGGAGCATGCTAAATTTGCTAAATTAGCCCACAAGAGAAACCAAGAATCGCTCCCGCTTCTGACACCAAGGTAATGGATACTCTGTCACATATGTGAAAGCAGGGTTACAACCACAAACCCCAAATTTAATATTATAATGATGATTTAAATATTTGAAACTTGAATACATAATAAATACAGAAACAGTAATTTACAATATAATAAGGTGTAGTTTAATTTATTTGGGTTTGTTACATTCGTGCTGTCAGTCTGGCCCTTCCAGGGCCAACCATGATGCTGATGTGGCCCTTAGTGGAAATGAGTCTGACACCCTGCTCCAGAGCTACTGTGTGTTGCAGTACCACTTCAGGCCACATGGGGGCGTGGGGATCTGCATGTTGTAATACCAGTTTTTAACCACTAGGGCTGCATTTAATGAGCCGTTGAGTGAAAGCGGAGCTAATTGAGGCTGAGCCAGGCCAGTGGCCCCCCGCTGTCACTGACTGGAACCGGTCCAGGATGACCCTGGATCCTCACTTCTGGCCTCACCTCATCAAAGAGCAGTCAAGCAAGGCTGAATGTGGCTGGAGGCGGAGTCAAGGTAGAGGGACGTCTGCTGGATTTTATGGCTCTTATTAGCTGAGTTGATGTTTGTCTCAGCAGATTCAGCTTCTCCTTTTGCACAGTTCAGCGTTTCCTCACCCGCTCCCTTTGTCCCTGCTTCGTGCCCGGTGATGGGTCCAGACATGGTTCTGGTTCAGACCATTTCAGACCTGATTTCTGCTCTTCGCAGCGTGCACAGATTGTGTTTTTTTTGGTTAGCTTCACAGCAACAAGGTTCAGGTGGGTCTTCCTGTGTGGAGTTTCCATGTTCTCCCGGTGTCTGCGTGGATTCCTGGACTGGAAAGGTGCCGTGTGAGCACCCTGTTACCGTTGCTGTTACAGTTGCTGTTACAGTTGCTGTTACCGTCGCTGTTACCGTCGCTGTTACCGTCGCTGTTACTGGCTGTTACCGTGGCTGTTACTGTTGCTGTAACCGTCGCTGTTACCGTTGCTGTTACCGTTGTTACCGTTGCTGTTACCGTTGCTGTAACCGTTGCTGTTACAGTTGCTTACAGTTGCTGTTACTGTTACCGTCGTTGTTACAGTCGTGTTACCGCCGCTGTTACTGCCACTGTTACCGTTGCTATTACAGTTGCTGTTAACGTTGCTGTTACAGTCGCTGTTACCGTTGCTGTTAACCGTTGCTGTTACGTTGCTGTTACCTTGCTGTTACCGTTGCTGTTAACCGTTGCTGTTACAGTTGCTGTTACAGTTGCTGTTACAGCTTTGCTGTTACCGTTGCTGTTACAGTTGCTGTACCGTTGCTGTTACCTTTGTTACATGTTTGCTTAGGCTGTTAGCATTGCTGTTACAGTGCTGTAACCGCTGTTGTTACAGTTGCTGTTACCATTGCTGTTACCATTGCTGTAACTGTTGCTGTTACAGTTGCTGTAACCATTGCTTTTACCGTTGCTGTTACAGTTGCTGTAACCGTTGCTGTTACCGTTGCTTTTACCGTTGCTTTTACAGTTGCTGTAACCGTTGTTGTTAACGTGGCTGTTACAGTTGCTGTAACCATTGCTGTTAATGTGGCTGTTAGCATTGCTGTAACCGCTGCTGTTACAGTTGCTGTTACAGTTGCTGTTACCGTTGCTGTTACAGTCGCTGTTACCGTTGCTGTTTACCGTTGCTGTTACAGTTGCTGTTACCGTTGCTGTTAACTTTGCTGTTTTGCTGTTACAGTTGCTGTTACAGTTGCTGTTAGTTGCTGTTACCGTTGCTGTTACAGTTGCTGTAACCGTTGCTTTTCCGTTGCTGTTACAGTTGCTGTAACCGTTGTTGCTGTTGCTGTTACTTGCTGTAAGTTGCTGTTACAGTTGCTGTTACCGTTGTTTACAGTTGTGTTACCATTGCTGTTACCGTTGCTGTAACTGTTGCTGTTACAGTTGCTTTTTGTGTAACCATTGCTGTTACCGTTGCTGTTACAGTTGCTGTAACCGTTGCTGTTTACCTTGCTTTACCGTTGCTTTTACGTTGCTGTTACAGTTGCTTGTAACTTTGCTGTTACAGTGCTGTTACTGTGTAACAGTTGTTACAGTTGCTGTAACTGTTGCTGTTAGCGTTGCTTTCAGTGCTGTTAACGTTGCTGTTACAGTTGCTGTAACCGTGTTGTTACGTGTTGCTTTACAGTTGCTGTAACCATTGCTGTTAATGTGGCTGTTAGCATTGCTGTAACCGCTGCTGTTACAGTTGCTGTTACCGTTGCTGTTACAGTTGCTGTAACCGTTGCTGTTAGTGTTGCTCTTAGCAATGCTGTTCGCAATGCTGTTACTGTTGTTACCAATGCTGTTATAGTTGCTGTAACTGTTGCTGTTAGCGTTGCTGTTACAGTTGCTGTTACCGTTGCTGTTACAGTTGCTGTAACCGTTTCTGTTAGCTTTGCTGTTACACTTGGGGTTACCGTCGCTGTTACAGTCGCTGTTACAGTTGCTGTTACAGTTGCTGTATCCGTTGCTGTTAGTGTTGCTGTTAGCATTGCTGTATCCGTTACTGTGGCTTCATTAACTCAGAAGGCTCATGAGGTGAGTCTGGAGAGCCCAGTGGCTGGATTTTACATAATATGATGCCCCAGATGTTTTCTTCTGGTGAAAGTTCTGGACTGCAGCTGGATCTTCTCCTGTGGAGTCCTGCTGCTGTGATCCAGTTTGTGGTTCAACATCATGTTGGTGAAATATGGAAGGTCTCCCCTGAAAGAGACATCTGGATGGAGCAGATGTTGCTTTAAAACCTCTATGTTCTCCTCAGCATTGACAGATCTTTTCCAGATGTTCCAGCGGCTCCATAGACAGGAATCAACCTCAGACCATCAGAGATGCAGCTGTTGAACTAACAGCTGGATAGTTTTGGAAACCATGGACGTCGTCCATGGTTGATTCATCTGACCCCAGATCAGTTGTCCGTTCATCCTCAGACCATCTTAGATGATCTCTGGTCCAGAGGAGACGCTGGTGGTTCTGGATGGTGTCCACATGTGTCTTCTTCTCTGGTGGTCCAGCTTAACCTGCATCAGTGGATTGTAGCTGAACTGTGTTGACAGACGGTGGTTTTCATTTGCACCAATTACTTTTCCAGCCTTTTGTTGCTTCGGATGGAGCCCTATTAGGGTCATAATTCAATGAATAACTGAGTCTATTATAAGATACAGGCGTTTATTATTATGAAATAAGTATCCATTATTATGAAATATTTCCCATTATTATGAAAAAAAAGTAATTATTATGAAATATATTTTTATTATTATTTAATCTTAGTTTATTGCATAATAGTTTATTTCAGAATAGCTTTTTATCTAAGAATGAGTTTTTTACATAATTGCTACCTTTTTCATAAGAATGAGCTTTTACATAATAATGACATTTTGCCAGTGGGCGGGGCCAGTGGTTGACCTGCACGCTCATTGGCTGATCCTTCTCCATTCTACGCTCTGACATCGACTAGTTTTGGCCGTAAGGTTCCGTTAGCAGCGGGCTGCGACGTCATCAAGGTGCGCTGCTAGTCCGATTGTAGCTATGGCAGCTTGGACTGAGCTACGGGAAACCTTGACCAGGTTAGCAGACAATATTGAAAATGATAATTTATCAGGCGATACTATTTTGACCCGATTTGACGATTCACTGTTCTGTTGCTTATGCCTGAATGAATGAAAGAGCAGCCAATCACATAAATGGCTCCGCCCTCTCTGCTGTGACTGACACACAAATCATTCTTATGGAAAAACAAATCCATTATTATGTAAAAGCTCATTCTTATAAAAACCAAAACTATTATCATGATAATGGAAAATATTTCATAATAATAAACATGCATTTCATAATAATGGGAAATATTTAATAATAATAAACATCTGTATTTCATAATAATAGACTCATTTATTCATTGAATTATGACACAAATGGGGCTCCATACATCGGTTCCATTTTTTTTTTTTTTTAAGTCAAAATGTGCTGATATTTTCCATGAAACAGTCAAATGTCTCAGTTTCAAACATCTGATATGTTCATTTTGTTCTGTTGGGGATAAAATATGTGTCCCATTTAGATTTGTTTTTATCTATATTTTAGGAGCTGGGGTTGAAAACCTGATGAGGTAAATATAAATCCATCCGGGTCACAGATATGTCTGAACCTTTGTTTCTGCAGCAGCTAAGTTAGTGATTTATATCACGGAGGTCGGTGTAGACTTGGCTCAGTTGTGGAGCCGGGCCCCTGGTGGTCGGTCGCCCGGAGCCTCCCGGAGCCTCCCGGCCCGCAGGTGGCGCCGCCGTCGGAGCGCCGCAGAGCCGCCGCGGCGCGCAGCTTCCTCCGGCTCGGTGGATGTAAACAGAAGGTCGCGTCTCCGTCTCCGGAGACAGCTGCGGGGGGGGGGAAACATGACCAAGCTGGAGCTGCTGCACGTCTTCCTGAACGACCGGCTCACGGCCGCCGCGCGGGACATCTTCGGCGCCGTGAAGGACGCGGTGGCGGAGTACCAGAGCGAGATCCTGCGCTCCAAGGAGGAGAACGAGCGGCTCCGGCGGCTCCTGAACGCGGCCGTGCAGCGGCTCCTCCTGCAGGCAGGTGAGGAGCGGCTGCCCGCGCTCCTCCTCCACACACACACCCGCGGATCCGTGGCGGGCTCGGTCCGGCTCGGTCCGGCTCGGTCCGGCTCTGTTCACGGGGGGAGCTCGTGCGGGTCCAGGTTTGTTTGTTGTCGGACCAGGAGCCCTGCAGGTGCGACTCTCACCTGCTTCTGCTGGAACTGGGCTCCATACTAGTGGGTGGTTCCGGTCCAGTGAGGATGCATCTCTAATGTCTGTAAAATGTTGCAAGGAGGCAGATGGATCAACAGCAATTAAATTAAAACAATAATACCTATAATAATAATAGGGCTGGGCAACGATTACAAATTTTAATTGCGATCAATCGCATGATTTCCCTGATTAATCACGATTAATCACATTGTATACGGAAAATCGAATAATGAATTCAAAAGTAGTGTAAAGGTCACTTTTATTTAAATGTTCTGCTGCCATATGAACTAAAGTGTCATAACATTTGTTGTTCAAACACTTTTAACATCAGCACTTGTCAGTAACACATATTTAGTGTAAATCTCATCTTAAAAAATGTAAAATAAAATAAAGCTTATTGCCACTGACAATCTTAAATCCTGTGGAGCCAGTAGGGAGAAGTCAGTATTGATCACATTATCATTATTATTTAGGGCTGGGAAAGTTAACGCGTTATTATCGCGTTAACGGATTAATTTATTAATGCCAACATTTATTTTATCGTTTGTGAACGCATGTTGCTCACGTGCTTTTGTTTTGAAAAGTCTGTTACTGGCTGCTGCGGAGCCGGAAAATATTTGGCAGGCAAAACTAAAACAGACATGGAGAACGGTAGAAATCAGTGAACTTAACAGTTCAGGTAGCAACTCAGGTAGCAATATTAACAATTCTGTCTGAAAAAAATAATTTCCTGCTGTGCTCTAGCTGGTTACTGCAGTGCGGCTCCATCTAGTGGCTCAGATGTGTAATGACAACAGAAAGTCTATTTTTTTTATTATAAAACAAAGCCATTTCTGGGTCACGTAAACCAGACAATAAAATATTAAAAACAAATTCAGTTCTGTGGCCTGTTTGCTAAAATTGAAATATAAAAAAAAAGGCATTTTGGCATTTTTTTGTGTAGATTAAAAAATGGAAAAAAAAAAAAGTCACTTTTTAAGTTTTTAAAATTTTGATTGACAATCAAAAATGAAAAAAAAAAACAAATGATACACAGATAATTACGGATTGGTAAAGTTACTAACTTTAACATGGACATTTTCATTTTAAAGTTCTCCCAGACGGAGGATTCAACAGAAACAAGGTTATTTGTAACAACTGACAAGTTGAACTCCCCGTTAAAAGTTTCTGCTGTTACCTCAGAAATTACCTGTTTTAATGTTCTGATTGTGGTCTCTAGATTGTTAGGATTTTGTTTGTAGACTTTTTTATTTTTCATGAAAAAAACAGGATGACATTAATGCCCTGGCAGTGGGAATAAGCTTTACTTTATTTCACATTTTTAAGAGATGAAATTCACACTACTAAATATGTGTTACTGACAAGTGCTGATGTTAAAAGTGTTTGAACAACAAATGTTATGACACTTTAGTTCATATGGCAGCAGAACATTTAAATAAAAGTGCATTTTACACTACTTTTGAATTCATTATTTTTTTTCCGTATACAATGCGATTAATCGCGATTAATCAGGAAAATCATGCGATTAATCGTGAATAAAAATTTTAATCGTTGCCCAGC